>OY293410.1:35061063-35326063 GCA_958502065.1 Chrysolina americana | reverse complement strand
TAGTGATGACTGCCATTTTTTAGGAGACATTTTTACCTCGGAAAAACACTGAAAATTCTTCCTTCTTCAAACTAACACAATGTACACATCCTAATTGACCTGTTTCACACTCTTTATTGAAAACGCAACTTTTAAGAAAAAACTCATCCTTCTTTTATGATCACATAACCAATACATCTAGGCAAAATGGTTAGTGCATTTTATTCATGTCAAGTTGGTTTCTGGAAAAAAAAAGGAATGAAACATTTCCTATTTATGTTGAAATTAAATGCATGGAAAAGTTGGCTCGGCTTCAATAAAATGCATTTTACCATTAGCAGTAAGCCGTAAGCGGTGAGCGGTAATATTCAAAAACAAAGGAATTAAGTAGTTATTTTTTATCGGAAACCGCACAAACAAAGAATAATTCTATTCCACTTGGTTTTGAAGGAAAAGGGTCATTTCACGATAGGTCCTCAAACATATGAGTAAGATTCAATTCATATTCCTATGGATTTTTTTACTTTGGTTACAGGCGCGTATACATAGGTATAGTATATAAGGGGGTAATGGGGATGAACACCACCCCCACACTTGAAGAAAATTCAGTGTTTCAATCAAAATTAACATTAACCTATATATGGTAAAGTGAAATCCCAGATAACACCAAGAAGTCCTAAGAACGTCCTCTGGACGTCAATCTGGGACATTCAGAACGTCCCGAAGACGTCCATTGGCGGTCAATAGACGTCTGAGGACATTATGATGACGTCCAATGTTACAAACTGGAACGTCCCGGGTACGTACGGGTACGTCCATCATGGGCCCATATGTTAAGGATTTCATGGACATTTACGGGATATTTTGGGAACGTCCATTATTGGTTCGTAGACCCTTTTCTTTTTTCCCAGGATTACTATTTTTTAACCCAGAAAGGTGAAATGAAAAAGTGCATAAATATACAGTGTGTCAACTTTATTCCTATATAACTTTTTTTTTGTTGAACCTATTCCAACGAAATTTTGACAAAAGTAATTTCGAAACCTTGTGAATTCAATGGTGTAGTTAGTTTTTTTCTGAAAAAATCACTAATACTTTTTGACGTTTTTTGACATTGAAAAATATTAATAGTTGGCCCTGAAAATCAAGACTCATCCATGAAATTTGGTGTCCTATATGTATTGGTATATTTGAAACTATATGTATTGGAGCCACCAGATCCAGCAAATTCATTCACCTAAAAAACAAAGTATATTTTGAGTAAATAGAGGTTACCTGCCATTCCACATTCAACTTAGCCCAAATCATTGTACAAACCGATTTATTTTTTGGCAAACAAGTCCACAATCTCCATAGTACGCAGAAAACTCTCAGCTCGATCAAAACCCCACAGTGATATTAGTTTACCTTTGTCTAACCTAAAAAAAAACACTTTAACTCAAGTCTGAAATAAACTATCCAGCATGCACTGTACTAAGATGAGTACTTACAATATCGATATAATATGACAGCACTGGCGATACAAAAAAAACAATTTGCAAACTTTTTATATCCATCTGTTTCAGTAAAGCGGAAAAGGTGCGAGGGCAAAGCCAACAACTACTCACAACATTCGTCTTGTAAAATGAAAATGGAATAAAATCGTAAAATATAAAAGACATGACGGGTGTGGACTGCCGAGTTGATCCGAAAGTACATTGAAGCACAGAACAACTTAAGATAGAGATTTCTTATGGCTAATTAATTATTCCATCTTTGTTGCTACGAGAAGCACTCTGTGATTGGTCCACTATAAAGTCGGTGAGTTTAAATGACACGACAGCTTTATGGAAACTTAGTTAGTTGAAAATGTCATTCAAAGTCCCCGCCATTTCAGTGACCAATCGGAACGCGAATGTCACGAAGAGCGGTAATGTTAAATTTTAATTTTAGGCCAATCGATACGTTAGAATTTAAACTCGTGCCTGGCTCGAGAGGCCTAAATAAAATAAAATGTAGAAAATAATTTTATTTCAGGCAGTGGGACTAACACATGTCACAAACTGAATAATCATGCTTTGATAAGGCAGATCATTAATTTTAAATTTCACATATTTATTTCTTTAATCACAAAATCTATTTCAACCTTAACTGATATTCACAGAATCTGTGACAACCGATTCTCAATACAAAATATAATGATAGTCTTGCTTTGGACTTGATTTGTACGTCCTGAAAACGTTCTCATCGAACGTCCCTAAAACGGTTGGCATCGTACATCCTCAGGACGTCCAAACTAGATATCAGGACGTTTGGCAATAGTTAGACATCAAATGGACGTCCTCGGGACGTTCTGTGCTATTTGGGATTTATTTAGTTTCAGAATGCATCTGTCAATATCGTTGAATTGTTTTACAAACCTAACTATCAGTTTAAGGGCATTTGACCTTGAACAAAAAAAAAATTCGCCTGCGGCGCTTTTCTATTTTCTGTCACTTCCGCGCCACGAATCACCCCCTCCCCACATGGAACAAAGCTGTATGAGCACCTGTTAGGTTAAAAAAAATTATTAACTCATAGCCCCTCCCTGAAAAACTCCCTAGATCCGCCAGTGGTTCGTTGTTTTACCTAACTGCAACTGATATGCCAAGATCCAAAACGAAAGAAAACAGAATTTCAGAAAGATACGAAATACAAACCGAATCGTGCTTTTTATGTCTGTTGCTCAACAGATATTGTCCGATACTGAAGCGAAGCATGGTACTCAAACTCTTGTGCATCGTCGCATATGACCCTACACAGAGAATGGCTTGCAGAGAATACTGTTCGACCGTGTGGAACCGAAATGTCTACAGCAGATAATATTAAGATTCCAGCAGAATGTACTTATAGGAGAAACTTTGATACCAATAAATCCTGATAAATCACAAGTCAGATGAAGTACTCGTCAAGAATATTATTTTTGTTCCTGATATATCCGCCAATTTATTATTAGCCAGCCGTATCATAAGGAATGGTCACACAGTGCAATGCAATCACGAAGGTTACCAAATCACAAATGCAAAAGGACATCTTATAGACACAGCATCCGAAGTTAATGAAATCTACAAAATAGACGAACCCAACGCAATGGCCCAACTTACCCAAGAAATCAGCAACGGAGATTAGGCCATAAGAGCAAAATAATGATTTTGCTGCAAGACCTTTTCACCAGGTACTTGCATGAACTGTCTGAAGGACAAACAGCACCGATATACATTTAAGCAATCTGGAAAACGTGCAAATGAAATGTTGGACCTAATAATACACACCGATTTATGTGGCCAATGGAGGTAGCTTCCATTGGGGGTTCCAAGAATTTTCTCTCTTTTATCGATGACCATTCGAAGAAAGTTTTTGGATTCTTTTTTAAAAAAAAATGTCAAGTATATTCGAAACCATCAAAGAATTCAAAGTATTAGTAGAAAATCAGCAAAACCGAAAAATCAAAATTATGTGTTCCGATAATGAAAGAGAGTATATCAATTCCCAAACCAGAGATTATTTGAGAGAATTACGTATGAAACACCAGACGACTGTTATTTACTCACCGCAACAAAATGAAGTATTCGAGCGAATGAATCGCACAATCGTTGAAAAAGCCAGGACAATGTTACATGATGCCGGATTATCCAAACAATATTGGGCTGAAGCTGTTTCAACTGCAGTTTATTTATTCAATCGTACACCCACAAACCACAACAAAGAACCCCCAAAGAAATATGGACCACCAATGAATCAGATATCAGTAGGTAATCTCCGTATATTTGGTTGTGAAGCTATGGTTCATATCCCAAAAGAAAAGAGGAGCAAATGGGATTCACAATACAATCAACTCATTTTTCGTAGATATTGCAAAGATCTTATTGACACCGACACTCAAAAAATTGTCAAAAGTAGAGACGTTCCCACTAAACATAAACGACTTGCCTAGAACTCTCACTAGACTTACATCACCAAGTGCAAGTTCTGAACATAACTATCATCCAACTCAATGCAAGTTCTGATCAAGCTTGAAAGGGCCCTTCGACACACTTGGTTCTGTAAACTTACAAAAATGACTTTCTGGCAAGTTAACTACAAGGATTGAATACATAACTTGTATTTGAAAACTTGACAAATAGTTTATGGAACTTCATTCCAAATCTTCTGAAAATTGTAATTTGTAAGTTTATAATAGGAATCTCATTGTGAACAGCATAGGAAAACTTTCAGATCACTTCTAAAATATGTAGATAGCAAGTGTGCACAAGAATGCCATTAGTGAACTTGAATTCGTAAACTTGCTATGCAGTTTACGAAAGTCCATTTCAAAATTCCCAAAAAATTCCATTTAAAAGTTCGTTACAAATTCTTATTGCGAATTTCAGGTGAAAATTTCTAGAGCATTTCTAAAATGATATTACAGTATGTTCACTTGAGTTGGCGACATATTGAAAACTTTTTTATTTTACGATTTAGAAAAAAAAGTTATTCTTCATTGAGAATCCTGCACGTTCTAGATACCTTATATTGAATGATCATACCTTAAAATGTGGCAGTTGTAAATGAGTACAGAGTAAAAAAATATGAATTTGGTAGATGTTTAATTTAAAGCACTTTTACTTGTAATAAAATCGGAAATTCAAATTATGAAAAGATGTTCAAAATTATTAAGGTTCCAGTAAGCAATCATATATATCTAAAAGAAATACTTCTTTTTCATATTCTTCTCCTACCAATTTCTACACAAATTTTTGTTAAAAAGCTAAGCTAAGCCTTTGAAAATTCTCCGACTTCACTACGACAGCCAATGGTAAACTTTAAAGTGTTACCGTATGAACGCCATATTTAGTTCTGATCAAATTTTAGTTAAAATATTTTCACAAATAAAAGTATCCTCTAACTCGTATTTTTTGACACTCTCTCAAATACGACTAACAAATTTTTGATTATTCATAATTAGGTTCTAGAACATGCAAAACTTTTCATGAAGTAACTTTTCTTCTTAAAACGAAAAATAAAAAAGTTAGAAATGATCGTCAGATTTGTGTTTGATATTTTCTCCAAATACCATCACGTAAAATATTGAGAGTAGGCATGCAGAATTTTTCAAAAATGAACTTTATTGAATTGAAAGTGTCAGACTCTAAATCATGATGTTAAACTTTTGTCAAACATTTCTATTTTGCATCGTAATAATGTAGAAAAAACAAACTAAAATAAAACTTCTCAAAAACTCGTGAGACTTCTTTTGCTATTGTTACTCCAATATTTTTTTCAATGTATCTTCATCAACTGTTTTTTAGCCCCAAGAAGAAAATGGAAGTTATTTCTTTCTGAATATTCTCCATTGTTAGTTCCTACATAAGATGGACGAGTTTAGGGAAAAGAAGTTTTCAATTTACAAAAAACTATTGCAGTTATAAAGTGTTTAATAAAATACATATTACATTTCTATATTAATTAGGTCCTAATGTTCCTTCTGTCGTTCCTGCAAAAAAAAGATGATATGTGAGATTGGTTCTCCTTAACATGAAAGGTATGCCAGAATGAAATTACCAAAAGAAAATCTGAAGGAATTTCGGAAGAAAAGACTTTACTGAAAATATTGGGTTTTCAGTATTTCTCTAGAAATATTTCTCAATAATCTTTATTTACATATTCTACTTCATAATTCATATGCTAATAACCAAACTGTCAAGTGATTTTTTTCAACTCAAGACAATAGAAATTTCTACTTCATTTGATGGTTTTTGGCAAATGAATTTTGAAACACCCAAAAATCAGATTTTGCAAAAAAACTTTGAAATGATGAAATTGGAGTTGATATCTAATTTTTTACTTTTTGGTGTCATATATTCTCATTAAAACCAATTCATATTTTGAAAATGCACCTTGATTGTCAAAGCCAATGATATAATTAGGGGAAACAATGAATAATTACATGGTAGTTTTTCGGGTTTTCAGGCCGACGTATATTTTGAGAAGATCTCGACGTTTCGTCAAGATAGATTTTTGCATGTTTCCAGTTACTTATTCAATTCACATGCAAAAATCTCTCTCTTGAGAAGTTCAACCACTCGTGTTTGCGAAACGTCGAAATCTCAAAATATACGTCGGCCTAAAAACCGGAAGAACCGCCATGTAATTAACTATGGCCGCAAAAGCCTTTCACAATTTACAATGAAATATGTTTAAGAGCTTGTTTACTCCCAGTATCCCCCCTCTTTCGAATGAGTAGTATGATTATAATAATTCTACTCAATAATTATACCTAGCAGAGGACACAGACTTACATTATGTGCAGATATTGTTTTCACTGAACGGGATAAATAATGCCAGAAGTATAAATAAGCATGTCCCCCCATTGTCATTTGCTTTATACCTTCATAGGTCTTTTTGATAGTCTGATTTAATTTTAATTTCAATATTTTTAAACATACGAAACAGTGAAATTGTTCGTGAAAACAAACAAAAAAATAAGTTTACTAGTAGGTAAGTAATCTGTTACGAATGTGTTTTCCTAAACATATATCTATCTACCTACCTATATAGAAATTTACGCGATGAAAGCCTTCTCATATGATACACAGTAAACAAATTTCCCGTAATTGAAATCAATTCTGCATATATAACTAGGTACACTAAACAATAATTCACTCACCTTGTTATTCATTTTGAATATATATCTTCATTCTTCACATATTTCAACAATACCAACACAAATGTAATGAAGACGCGAGTGAAGCGGGATTTCGTTATACATCACTACTACACTAGTTCACCAACCACATCAGCATTAGAGCAAAAGCCAAATGCAAATTCAAAATGGATACGTAGACGGTAGATCACGTGACCACGATATAACCATACAGAGGACGAGATCTGTAATTAGTCACAATAATGGCGGGAAGTTTAAATGACAAGAACAGCTGTCTTGTCATTACGTGGATCATGGATCATGGTCAAATAGTTACGTCTGTTTTGTGGATAAAACCACAGAACACTTCAAAACTACCTTGCAGAGGCGTTATTTTATGGTGGATTGTTTCAAATTGTGTTAAATAAGCCAATAGAAATGACACCACTGCTAGGCAATTTGATAAAACTATTTGACCATGAGATACGGGCTTTGTTGAGCCACCGGTGAATAAAACAATGTGCCCTTTTTCCAGTTTAATCTGTTTATTAAATAATTCAGGTCAGGTTAGGTTCGTCTAAAATTTACGAATTTTTAACTAAATTTGCATGCAAAGGTTTTGCATGAATTTCCCAATAATTTATCACCACAAATTTACTGCAATCTTAGGATGCTGAAATAATGTACATCAAAGCTGGGATCCAACTTGGAAATGATAGTTTTGAAATGAAAACCTTCTAAACAATTGGTTGTAAAATCCCAAATAATTCATGACCCAAAATTTACGACAAGCTTTGGTTTGAGAAATATCACATCAAAGTTTACATCAAACTTACTGATACAAGTTTTAATATCTATATGTTATACAAGTATTATTTTTAATGTGTTTTGAAAGTTAACATTTGTAATTGGTAAAAAACTGTCAGGTATGAATTTATGCCCGGAAGTATTCGGTAAGTGAGCAATATCAACTTGACTTATGCACATTTTCTGCCTTGGCGAGTGAATTTTCCGTTTCAAGTTTGAATCTGCAAGGGCCAGGGAGTTCTCTGCAAGTAGTTGTAAGTTTCCATGTTTAGTGGGTTGTATCCTTAGGAAATGAAATGATTGAACAAGATATCCAGATGTCGAATGTTCCGAAGTTCATTTCACTAAAATCATCAGTTTTTGACCAAGTTGCCGAAAAAGAAGATAAAAAAAATTTAGGGAGTGAACAATTTCATTGTGAAGAGAGTGAACAACTTCAAGAACTTGTTTTGCCGTCAACTGCCGAGCGTGAAGATTAAACTGTCAGTCTTCCGCAAGTTCAAAATCAAATTCGACGTTAATCATGAATAACAAAACCGATTGAATTTTTAAAATATCATGCTTATATCGCTGAAATCGCCTGCCTCCGGAGCCCCCATATATCCGGAGGGCACGCTTGTGTGTCATTAAACCCAATAAACACTTCCCTCGTCCGTGGGGAGACTGATTTCTAGGTCCAAGAATCATGTGCCCTGAGTAGGCAGAGTGAACCAAGAATTACGGCTTTCTGCATTCGTCTAGCAAAGATTTTTGCCGCATCACGGCAAGCCGGCATAATTTTCAGATTCGAGAGCAGCGTGTCCATCATTCTACCAAGTACATCTATGATAAGAACCACCATTTTAACAGAATGGGTTAGGTGAAGCTTGCGGAGTTCAAAGAGTAAGTCTTGATAATTTGTCCGATTTTCTTCCTCTTTTCGGACGATGTTTGTTTCGCCAGGAGCCAAAAACTCTGACGAAAATTTCTACTTTGATGGTCAAGCTTATATTGGCTTGTATTTGCCTGAGGGTGAGAAATAAGTAGATCCAATAGATCCGGCACTCCTCATATCAACAGGCTCCCTGGAGCATAAGGCAATACCGGTGTCTCGTCTGCACTGTAGAAGTGTCGAAGACACTCCTAGTGTCGCGTTATACCTGTGGATATAGGCTGAGACCGCATAAGCTAGACAGGCTGACAGCAAATGCATTATGGTCTCAGCTGCCCCACGACACACTCCGCACCTAGCGTCAGGGTCCTCAATGCCAATCACGCCACTACGGTAGACAACAAGCCTCTATGAATCCTTCGATTTCCGACTTCCGGTTTCTGGAAAAGCCAAGTCTTCAATGTTTTTCAAGAATACCCTATGCAATGACTTATGTAGCTGTAGGAGATTCTCACTCTTGGCAGCTTTTTTCTGAACAGGTCCCAACTTGGTGACAGAGTTTGGATCGTCCGTTCAGTGTCGAATACGAGACCGAGTTCATCGGCCGTACAGGTTGCTGTCTTGAAAAGAAATGCTCCAGTCTATGCTTTTTCATGGTCGTAGACCATGCAGAGGAGGGGATCTGAGCTCCTGATGACTTAACATGCTCCATCCAGAACCATGCTGTTATGTATGAACTCCAAACTCAACTCGTTGTCTGGGGAAGTATAACCGTGTAACAGACGATTTAGGATGCAAGTTCCTATATTTTTTTCCCGTCAAGTATTTACCAGTGAGGCCTTGCCTCCAGAGCCCCAACATAG
Source organism: Chrysolina americana (assembly GCA_958502065.1). NCBI lineage: Eukaryota > Metazoa > Arthropoda > Insecta > Coleoptera > Chrysomelidae > Chrysolina > Chrysolina americana. The sequence continues at coordinate 35,316,903 of OY293410.1, read as the reverse complement.
CCGGAGGGCGTGCTGGTGTGGCATGAACCCCCAGTAAACATCCCCCACGTCCGTGGGGTGAGTGATAACTGAGTCCGAGAATCATGTGCCCTGAATAGGCGAAGTGAACCAAGTATTACGGCCTTCTGCATTCGTCCAGCTGGGATTCCTGGCATATTACGGCAAGCCGGTATGATTTTCAAGTTTGAGAGCAGTGTATCCATCATTCCACCAAGGGCCCCTATTATCTTTCAATTACCCATTTTTTTCTGGTATATCGAAATGGAACCTGTCCATGCATTGAATCGAAATGTACGACCGCCAGCGGTGTCGTAACAAAAGTTGCATAGAAAAAATAAAAAAAAATTAAAAATTACAAAAATAAAAATGAAGGCGCTATAATTCCTAGTAGAAGAGTTATTCAAAAAATACTTTCATTCTCACCTAACGTTAAAACGGATAATCAAAAATATAAAAAAAATCTTTTTCTTTATATGAGCATTATTTCGTGCTGAGATTAAAATTTCGAAAAAATTCAATTATTTCAACACATTTCTGAATGTCACTCATCATTCATCCAACAGATTTTTTTTTTACCAAAACCGCGCAATTTCCCAAGCAATATTTCATGTCGATAATGATAGATCTATTCTTGATAATAAATTGCCTTCAGCCATTTGAAGACGACGAAAAATACCGACTGCGATGCTATATTCGTAGCAACCTGTCACACGACATCAAAAAAAAACACTTAGTTTTTATATACGATGAGATTTGAAAATGATGGTAGAATAATAATTGAACTGCAGTTCCTTATTTTTTTGCGACATACTTGGACAATATTCATTGCACATTTCCAAGGTGTTACAAGTATTTATTTAAAAGAAATGTGTATTCAATTCTGAATTTATTGAAGTCATTTTCTCATACCGTGTCACCGTTTAAATCACCATCATACCTGATTTATTTTTTTTATTCAGTTTTTGCAAATTTCGATCCTATCGATCGGCTACATCTCTCAAATTTTAACATTACAAAACACTGTGATTTTTCGGTTTCCCATCTACCAAATTTGAACCAGTTTGAACAACTTTGAATTTTTTCGCGTTTTCTTAACCTTACTATTTTTCGGCTGATTGAAATTTGGTAAAATCTGAAAACACCAGTTGCGATAAAATATACCTATTAATCTGTTCTAATCACTAGTGAAAATTATTTCCAATTGGATATTTGCAAAAAAATACATGGCTTGATGCAAAGTGGCTCTATAGTTCTGAAATTTCAAGTATTTTTCCAAATTAATAGGCACTTCACTTTTGTATTGTGCTAAAAAGTATTGAAGCAAATTTTGCCATGGAATATTGAAACAAGAGCCACTTTGCAAGTATGATGTAATATTTTCAAAATAGCTTTTTATGTTTGGAATTTTTGATGATCTTTTTCAAAGTAGGTGGGTGAATAGGCCTTTCGAACATTGGAAGAATTTTTTGAATAACCTTATTATACCAGGAGTTATTGAGCCTTCATTTGGAATTTTCCATTTTGTTTCGCTTTTTCCTTGTAACTTTTGACACGACGCCTCTGGCGTGTCTTAGATTTCCATTCCATGTGTGGAATAATATAATAAATTGCCCTATCAGGGAAATAATCTCTATAGATACTCTTAGATACTCACTTTCCTATCTCTAGGGGAACAAACGACACAGTCGTGTCCCAAAGAGTACAAATATTCGAGGTCGGGTCCACAAGAGACACCTGGCACATGGCGACAAAAGTCATCACCTACAGGAAGGTAGAATGGGCTATAGAAAACTTTAGTCCATTCAAATCAGCAAGGCCAGATGAAATCCAATCAGCTAGGAGTAGGCCTACTGACTCCATATCTTTTTTTTTGGATGGGCCCCAAACGCTGCTGTCTATCGCGTCGGTAGTGTTGGACTCTTACCGACTAAAATCCCACATGGTTTCTCGAAATCAGCCCGGGACCACCTAGAAGGTATAACTTCAGGCTGAATGCGATTTCACTATGCAGCGCCCATTCTGATCCTGTCTTCTTCCTACATTTTCCGCAGCACTACAGCCCTTAGTGGGAAAAAACGTTGCTGCGAGGTTGCTGCAGTGCTGAACCAGTGGATATTTGACTTGCTGAGCTGTAGGGTGATACAAGCCTCCCTATTCTGGACACGATGGAGGATGAAAGTCACGAAAGGCTGCCCTCAGGGGGAGTACTATCCCCATTTTTGTGGAACCTCGTGGTAGACAGCCTCCTTACAGTCCTCAATCGGGAAGGAGTACATGCCCAGGGCTACGCTGACGATATCGTAATAAAGGTGAACGGGAAGTATGTGGGGGTCTGTGTGGATCTGAAGCAATCAGCACAGATATACAAACGTGGTGCACGCGGAAGAATCTAAGGTCAACATCTGGGAAAAGTGCTGATGAGGCCTAGGACATCATTAATGATGACCAGGCGGTCCTTCGGCAAAACATGGGACTAGGACCCAAACAGTCGCTTTGGCTATACACCGCGATAGTGAGACCCTCGATGACGTTTGTTGTGGTGGCCAAAGGCAGAACAAGTTACAACCAACGGGAAGCTGGATAGTTTTCAAAGAATGGCCCTGTTCGGAGTCACTGGTGCAACGTCCAGTACATGGGCGATTAGCCTGACGGTGATCCTGCATTACCTCCTCTGCACCTGCACATTATTATAGCGGAGGTGGGGATAGAAGCCGCCAGACTGAAGCGCATGGGCCAATGGAGGAGCAACAACTTATGCCATTTCAACGTAATGGAGGTCATAAGAATCGTCACAGCTGAGATGTCGTCGGATAAAATGACCCCAACCTACTCCTTCAAGGACCAAATTGATAAAAATTCTACAACACACAAAAAATTTACGGAATTTAACCGAAGGCCATTTTCCATAATGATGCTGCGGTGTGCTTGGTGTAGCCGACCGATAGGATATTGTGCATCATATTTTCAAAGCGCAACTTCATACACCCTATAAGCTTGCAAGAGCTGAATTTGAAATTCCGTTACAATGTGGATTGTTTTTTGTTATGTAATTATTCAGCCTTCGCTTTTTTCCACACATTCAGTTTCTTGCAGTTACAGTCATATCCTTACAGAACACGTCTTCTTTCTTTCTTATAGACATCTGTGTTTTCAGCAATATACTTTAAAATGCAGTTGAGATCCACAATTTTCCTGACATTGTCAAGAATTTGTGGCAGATTCATAAATGTTGGGCATCAAAACATTATTCCCCCTCTTTTTGTCACCCATAGTCCTCTGGATCCAGCTGATTATGTATAAGTTACGATATGACTATATCCAAACTCAAACTTGATATCAAGAATAAATGTATACGAAATAGTCAACATGAAATGTTTCTTGGGAAATTGCGCAGTTTTTGATGAAAAAAAATAAATGAGGGGTGACTTTCAGCGTGTTGAAAAATTACCATTTCATTGAAATTTCAAGCACAAAATGATGCTTATATTCGGAAAACGATTTGTTTGTTTGTAATTTCTGATGATCCTTTCCAAAGAAGGCCTTTCGAACAGTGAAATAATTTGAGTTATAGCGCCCATTTGGAATTTTCCATTTTTGTTTCGTTTTTCCTTGTAACTTTTGTCACGACGCCGCTGGCGTGTCGTAGATTTCCATTCCATATGTGGAATAACATAAGAAATCGCCCTATACCCAAATGTCATAAAGAATTATTTTTGTAGCTTTTTGAGGAAACACCTAATACTAGAATATAAGTAAGAGCATAACATTTGGTGAAGTCGCTGATTGCTAATAGTATTTATTTAATTCACCCGACATTTGTGTGGGACTTGAATTGGTTCGTGTTTCAAGGAGGGCACAACTTTCTTCATGACTTTTTCCTAATGAAATGCACAAATGATCAGTATGTTCTTTTAAATCAATCAAACATTCGTAACCAACAAAACACGTTAAATCAAATGAATTGAAAATGAAAATTTTTCTGGAATGTGACTGAGCACTATTTGCTCGGTTTCCCCCCCCCTATAGGCTTGGACACTATTGAGCCTCTTCAATAAAAAAGCCCTAACCAATGATTTAATTGACAGAATATGGTAACTGCCACAGGAACGGAGGAAATCAGTAGTGTTCAAATATTAAAATTAAAACACTGGAGACACGAAGGAGTGAGGTATTGTTTAATATATTTCCTATGATTCAGTGACCTGGTAGCTTCAAATGATTGTTCTGTCAAATATCATATGCAGAGTTGTCGTACTGACAAGACTATATCGACAACAAAGAATCTTCGTTTGGCGATGGAAATACTATTATTTTTACATGCTCCCACCAAGCTGCAATTGCCTTTTCATTGCCATGAATCTACCCGACAGATATCAAAATCTAGCTGACGTGCTTATTGTATCCTTAAAAAATTGCGACATGACAATAATGTCATTATTTGAGGGATAACATTATGAAAAGATGTTACCTTCAGATCTATTCGAGTGTTACTAGGTTGTGTTACTTGATTGGAGGGAATTTTAATCAACAACATGATTGTCTTATTTTCTATATCATCCAAATTCAAGCTCCTACCAAACCAATTATTAATGCAACCTAAAATAAAAAATAATGTATTCACAATTGAGGAAGTGATCTATTTCTTCTTCATTCAGTACTTTTGATTTTTTTGGTTCAAGTATGGCCAATGTATTTTCTTTCAAGGGGAGCAATAACTTTTGGATTGCTGCTTATATCTATATATTATTTTTCAATATTACTTGTGGACTTAAGCGTCGAGTAATTGCTCCAGAGATTTGATGGCTTTATTATTTTAAATTTTTCCATTGAATATGCAAGAATTAGTTGTTCATTTATAGTATGCCCATCCAAGTCATACCTCTATCTTAACTTTACCAGCAATAATTCGTAAGCAGCCGCTTTGCAGATTTACTAATCTCATGCGGAATTTCAGCTTCACTTTCACTACTAATTTCCATTTATTGGATTTGAAAAGCGGAAAAATACACCAATGTTACATAACAAACGCATAATAAAATACAAATTTCCTATGTTATTGTCAAAGCTTCCTACATAGATACCAAAATTGTCCCGAAGTTAACAAGAATCGTCCCAAAAGTAAATAAATCGTTTCAAAAGTAAAAATACTACTTTTGATAGCATTTGTGTGAAGTGGTACTTTCGATTCGATGAATCAAAACGAAATTTTAATTTTAGAGACTTCAGGAAATGTTTTGTGTTCGATAGTTTCAGGATATTTAATTGTATTGACTTGTCTCAGTCGTTTTTGCGCTGATTAAAATTGCATGTTATCAATGATACTACCATTGGGGCCTAAAAATGTATTCAAGAAAGGAAATTACTAAATATTGTATAGCCAAAATCGATGAGGGTGTACTGAACAAGAGAGACATACTGTGAAATACTGACATTAACTTTAAGACAAATATTGGTATTTCGGTTACAGTTGAAAGTGATCGCTGCAGAGTACCTACTCACTCTAACCAGTTTGCATTGCTTCTAAACAAGGTATTTGAGTAAAAATATATTTTGGCAATGTTTCAGTGGCGACAGTATGGTTCCAAAGTTCAATATTTTATGGTATGTATGGTATGGCCTCATTATTAGTATTTCCTGTTTTTTTTTTGGAGTAGGATGGGGTATATCCAATACTCTCCTGGATATTTATATGGTTGAAATTAACTTGAAGCCCAACTTATTCTATTTGGCCTTGTTATTCCTGTAGCTAGTTTCCAGTCCGAGGCATTTGGACTTTTCGACTTACTTTGCCGGCTCTTCACCGCTACTGGGTCATATAAAATTGTTGCAGCGTCAAAGGTTGTTGAGGAGTTATCATCGTCCTTTTTGAGGAAACCTACTTTGTGGATTCTAGAACATGTGGGGTATACATGCATGACTTCTTCACCGAACTTCTTCCACGATTGCCGTTTTGCTTTTCGGAACTCTTTCTTGTACTGCGTGAGTACGGCTTTGTATTCAGTCTAATCTTGATTGGTTTTTGCTCCATTAAATAGTATGAACACTTCATTTCTGAAGACTTATCTCTTTGTAAGCTGCAAGTATTGCTTTGCTATCTAGGTTTACTGACCTCTCAAAGCTTTTGTCATCCTTTATTTCTATTATGCCTCCTTCGAGAGGATCGCTGAGTGATAATAGGTTTCTATTCCCGTTTGTCTCCCTAGGATTTCGATAATCCTACATTAGCTATTAAGCAGCCAGCACACTGAGCAACCATGAACGACCGTCTAACTACGACCAAAATTTCTAACATGTGTATTCTTGTTAGTATGAAAAATATAGTGACCTACCTCATGCATTGATGTTTGTGCTTCCCCATAGAGTATGGTGTGCATATCCAGAATCGGTTGGAGTTTTTCCTTGGCCACGTATACGATTACTTCACCTATTTGCGGTGGTGGACAAGCGTCTCCACCTGGGAAATATGCAGAGCTTACCAACCAGCTCTTCGCTTCTTCCTCCATTGACGTACGCAATTTACCCTGTTGCTATGTAAGATACAAGCACGAGATTATTTTATGCTTTCTTTGTACGGTATCCTACCTTGGTGAAGTATAGCCAAGGTTCTTGCCTCTTACATACAATATACCACTGGCCGCCATAGCATGATGTAGGTTCACCTGCAGAACCCTGACTCCTGTATTCAGTTTTGCGGTTCGTTTGCCTCCTTTGAGACTTCCAGAAATTTCCATGGGCGTACCGCTCTCATGTGCTTCGTGAATTTTGAGAGCGCTCATTCTTGGGGATGTTCTACTTCCTCTTCCTGGACCTCTACTATATACTGAATGGAACCTATACGCTCTTTCGTGCTAATGCTCTATTTTGGGCTGTGTCTTCCCTTAACTCTAATTTTATTTTCCCTGTTATAGTAGGAAGACATGTCTACTTTCTGGAGTTCCTCAAGGGATTCCCTGTCCATTGAACAGCCCATGTTTGGCTTTTGACTGATGGAGATTTACCGAACACCGTCCATACGTAAATATTGAGCCCGTAATTTGCGACTTGGCCTCTGTCATCTGGGATGTAGTGTAGGCTATTCGGTATCGCTATCGCAGCAACAGAGCCTCGCATGTAAGGCATCGATAGAAGGGGGTGTCGCCTGGTGACTCCAGGAGATCGTTAGAGGCTACATTTTTAACCCTGCAGCCACTCAGTCCTCAGCACCATACCGCTCGCCTTTGCTTGGCTCTGGCATTTTAGTCTTACGCCAGATTAAAACCTGACCAGTACCGACGATTATGTCGATCGGCAGTCTCGTTACGATAACTGTATTCATCCAATAAACAAATGTTGAAATGGAAATTTGGATTTGTATAGGACGTTCACTCATAATTACACAAAATTGTACGCGACGATCAGAATCGTCTTCTTCAAGTTCATCAGTTTCATTTTATAGGTATGGAATCTGTGAGCTTTCAAAATTCGCCTGACGGTACACGTTGACTTAATCCAGATAATTCGGCAAGCTTTCGTTCAATAAGAGTTGGGTCCGTAGCAAAGTGTCCTTCAACTACCTCTACTGCTTTGTTTCTAACTGGATTTATAATTTGACGCTTTTCCTTTGCCAGACAGACGGGATCCGTCCGTCAAAATTTTTAAATCAGTTCCAAAACGTATTAAATTACGATGACCGTTTTTGTTTGGGTGTTGCTCATTGAAAATTGTACTGACTGTATTGGCACATTCATTATTATTCAAATAATATTTAATTATTTCAACCCAATTCTGAGTACAATAAACCACGTTTATGTTTTACTCGTTACGAGACCTGCAGTGGGATTCAAATAATTAGAAACGTTTCATAGCATCGAAATGGAACAAAAAAGTGACGTCACATGCAAAATCTCGATGCTCTGTATTTTTCGTTTCAAACGTAATTTTCTTCTATAATCAACGCAGATGGAAATGATTCGAAACAAAAATTTGTAGTTGACTAATCGTATCGTTAACGGAAAAAGGAAATTACCTTAAAAATGGGAAGCAAAGTAGCAAATATTTCGAATATGACGTCACATTTCCATTCTATAAAACATTCCTAATCGTCGGAGTCCTACTGCTGAAGTTTTTATGACAAGAAACTGACACAAATAAGCACTGAAATGGAAAGGTTCTTTTTTACCCAAACTGCCAAAACATATGCATATAAAAGGCGATATTCATTCCAAAAGTACGAATGTCGTCAAATAACTCCAAAAATGCTCCAAAATGTCAGGCAACGTTTCGAGACTACCTTATACTTATTAATTCAGAAAACTTGCATTATTGCAACGTTTTCCAATTTTTAAGTTCATACAATTTTCATTTTCTCAATTGTTATTTTTTTAAGACTCGTTCGAATTAGCTTTCAAAAGAGGTATCACAATTTGAAATACAGATCTGTTATTTTTCCTGCCAGAATAAAAAGTTACGAAGCAAACAGTCACATGGCTGAACTTCTTATAAAATGGCCTTTTCAGTGATTTCACTTTCTCTTTTATATTGTATGGGCGAAAGTGACGAAGGATTTGGGAGGAAGGTATGACAGTTGAGGCTATGATAGAAATATGTCCTCCTTGGAGTACAAGTCGAGTGTTTGTGCATTTTTTTCACAATACCTGTGCCTTGAAGGTATTCGATATTTTTTGTTTTCGGTACCATTCAATAAATATGTATATTTCTAAATTCTAAAAGCTTATTCAGTGTAGATTTACATTCTAGACTTCAGTATGAGAACAGTATTCCAGGACAGTTTGAATGCGTGGCTTGTTATATTCATTAAGAATAGTTTGTTCCCGAAACAAATAGTTAATGTGAATATAAACATTTTGTATGCTAGAATACAAGTGTTGTCAAACAGCAACGGGTTAGGTCTATATTCTTCTGTTTGACCGCATGTTTATTCAAAACAAAGACCCATAATAAACCAATTCTTAATTTATTTTAATAAGAACCGTGAAATAAAAATTGAAAGAATCATTATTAAACAATATATTTTATTGAATCAATTGGACAATATATTTTTTAATAAACCTTCAGGAATATGATAAAGCAATTAGTCAGAATAATTATTAGTAACCTTTTTCTTATTAGAAACAATAAGAAACTGTAAAATGTACATAACTTGTCAAGACAATTCACAAAATAATGAAATATTTTCATTGCACTGCATTCATCTTCACTTTAGAGAGAGTATTATTTGAACAGCATAAATGAATAAATATAAATAAATGTTATGAAGAAATAACCAATATTACTGGAATTCTTTACTGGGCGTTGAAATTCCAACAGCTTCCTCATAGCCAGAAGAAGACTTTTTGGATTTTCCCTTTCCTGAAGAAAATAGAAATATTAAAACAGCGTATATGCATCAAAAAAAGTAAACAAGGCTCAAGTGCAACACAATAAATGAGTATGTTTCTATTGCGTTTTATGGCTTTACCATTAATAAATAAAAATAGCCCCCTGCAAAAGTTAATGGCAATGAATGAAACCCACATAAATCTCCATGTATTAGTTGGTTATAAATTAAAATTGCATGTAATATAATATTGGTTTGCAATAAGTGCACAATATTTTTTAGATTCGGCAACTTATATTTTGAAAAAGGAGAATAAATCCAAAACAACTTGTATATTTCACATTCTGATATATTATTCTATCACTAATAATGTTATAATGTTTTATGTGAATTATTTTACGCATAGAAAAACATATATCTCTGAAGGAATACGGGGCCTGACTGGAAAATTCCTATGTACCATTATAAAATTAAATCTGTAATGATGAGTGAAAAGTGGTTATTTATAATATAAGTGTTAAAAGTAATGTTTTGGTATATGAGAAAAAAGTTTACAAAACAAGCAAAGCGAGTGGAGCAATTTCACGAACAAAACAAAACTTACTTTTAACCCAACTTTTATACAATGTGCTTTGTACAACTGGAATAATAAAATAGGTAGTATTAATAGTATTACGAGTGCGGAAGTGACATTTTTCACAGGAGTGGGAAATATTGTAGCACGAGGCGTAAGCCGAGTGCGACAGTCTTACGAGAGCAAAAATCACTTTCACACTATTTTACCTACGACCACGCCATAATTTCACCAACTAATAACGATGTTTTTGACATGTGTTCAAGAAATTCGAAGATAGCTCCATCTATTTTGAATAATCATTCTGAAATGCAAAATATTTTCTTTGATTCAATACCTACAAGATCAAAATCATAATTAGACGTACTTTACAATTAATAATGATTACAAATATGAAATTCTCTTAATATGTAGATCCAGAAATATTAGAAATTAGCACAGCTGGTAAAGCAATATGACTTTTTGAACTTGATAGCTTGAAGCGATAAATCTAAATATAAATTACGCATTTGACAGCTTTATCCACTAGCGTGCGATTTACTTTCCGCACATGAGCGGGAAGTAACTTTCCGCACGCGTGTAGATATAGGTTACTTTCTGTTGGACTTTACAGTGCGATATACGTTACTTTCCTATGTGGTCGTAGGAAAAAATATTTTCAACACGCTACCTTGTAAACGTCATACTTTAATGCTCTTGGCAGCCATTAAAATGCCATTCACTGACAGTTATATAACATTTGATTTTGAAATTAATCAGTTAATTATCACTTAGAATATCCCAAGGCTATTGATAATTTCGGAATAATTTGTCGTATACTTTCGAAAGCGAGTTGCTTGGTAACAGCCCGACGCCGAAGGCGGAGGGCTGATACCTTTAAGCAACTCGCTTGAGAAAAGTTTTGAGAATTTATCAATAGCCGAGGGATATTCAGTAAGAAAATTTTTTCATAGAATTGTCACTTATAATTATATAGATCGACTCATTTTGGATATTTTCATACCTACTCGAAGGGACTGACATTTTGAAAATTTAATTAAGTAAATGTCAAACTATATCACAACCCTGGTGACTCGATTGTTCAATAGTGATAATTCAACGGGGCACTTATCAGTTATATGTTTGTCTGATTGGCTATTTCTGGTCACTAATACGTAGATATGATAGGTTCAAATTACATGGAAAAAAATTTCAAATGAATTTATATTGAACCAAATAATGCAGATCATTCAAATATTATATGTTTCTCCTTATCATTAATATTTTATGTGCAAAATTGATAATTGTTGAAGAGGAGCCCTTCCCAAAGTACTGAGTGGATGTAATTTATCCTTAAATCACATGTCCTCAGTGACACTCAAATAGTACTGTAGGGTTTTCATAGTTTGGACAGTAAATGTGTCACTCAATTTGTGAAGAAGTCCTGAGGAGCATATTATGGGCCGTCGTGGCGTGCTGGTTGAGCGCTTGCTTCCTAATCCAATAATTTGTGGGTGCATGGGTTCGAACCGCAGAACGGTCACCGGTTTCGTGCATGGCATCACGCGTTTTAAACGTTAAGGGTTACGTTTTCCCTAGCTCGCACAAGTCTCTGACTTCTGAGCGTTGCTCGTAAGAGTGCAGCCGTTTGACGAATATAACAATTCTAACAATTTTTCAACAATATGCCGATGGAGCTCCCTTTCATTCTGGGCAATATAGTGTAATATAATTTAACCAAACCAAATTGCTAGATCTTTGACTATAAAAAAGTTAAACTTACGGGCAATATAGTATATTATGCCTTCAGTGTCTTCAACCGAATATTATATAAAATATTTTCGGATGACTACTAGTTTAATATTCATATTGTTTTCATTCTTCGGGATAATTTTCTAACAATCCATTAATGTTATATTATTAATATTATTATTATTATTATTTTTATTTAAGTAACAGAAAGCAAGAAAGTGTCTTGTATTGTATTGTATTGTACCAAACCTATTATAAAAGTTCACTACCCTAAAACTATGTGATTTATGGAATTATATTTAATAACAATATTGTCATATTGCAGTAAAAATCAAAAAGATATAATTTATCGTTTGATGAATAAAGCAATAAAAGTAATATTTAAAAAACTATGGAAAACACCTTCTTTAGAATTATACAAAGATATTAAATATTTCACATTAGATAAACCAATAAAATTTGAAAGAGCAAAGTTTGCATACAAACTGACAAATTATTTTCGAAAATGTAATAGTGATTTCAAAGAAATATAAATCAGGAATGCAAATATCTTAGTAGTAGTAGTACTTTATTATTATCACAAGAAACAATTCTGTTTATAATAGGGATATAAAAAAAATAATTATCTAAGCTTATTTGACAGTAATACATAAAATTAATAGAAGTAAAATTCATAGCTAATAAAAATATAAATAATGCTACCTAACTGACTGACAGCTAAGAGACATTAGAGAATGGAAAAAAGCTAATGTTGAAATCAATTGAAATTCAACGAAGAAAATATTTTTTTGATTTTAATCTTGAAAATCGTCACTTTTTTATGTTTTTTATTTCATTTGGAAGGGAATTAATTGTAAATTACTATACCATCATGATATATTGATTTTTTTCCAAAGTTACTTCTGAATTTTCCCAGGCTTTGACAGTTTGTTCGTATTGTTTTATGATCGTGTATACTATTTACTTCCGTGAAATTTAGGTTAGAAACTTTCTGTTTGATTCGAATGAAATTAATGAATGAACAAATTTTCACTTTATATAGAGATTTCAAATCCAGTAAACTCTTTGGCTTATACAAGTTGACGGTGGGTAATAAAAATGGTAAGTTATAAATACATTTTAATGATTTATTTTGGAGGTTTTCAAGAGGTCTCAGGACTAAAGTATTAGCGGTTCCCCAAATGGAAATCAAATACTGTAGGTTTGAGTAAATAAGACAGTAGTAAATATTCTACAGGTATTTGAAAGGAACGAATTTCCTAATCTTGAACAAAACACCAATAACTGGATTTATTTTCTTCCTTAATTTTTCAGTATGTTTATTCCATATCAGTTTTTCATCTATATAAAGACCTAATAATTTGGCAACTTTGGTATATTTAATAGAATCAGTTCCAAATAGTAGTGGAACAATGGGATTATTGTTCATGTTTTTTTTCGAAATATACATAAATGTGGTTTTACTAAAATTCAAAGTGAGTTTCACAACATGCAACTAAATTGAAATCTCTATAACATCACTTTTCATATCTTCACGTATTTCGTTGAGATCGTTTGCGCAATATATTAACGTGGTGTCATCCGCAAATAGTTTAATTTTTCCTTTCAGTTCCAAATTTGTGATAGAGTTGATATAAATTAAAAATAAAACGGATCCCAAAATCGAACCATGTGGTACTCCACACTTTATGTCCATTAGTGAACTGCTAATACCATCAATAGATACATATTGCTTTCTATTCTGGTTGTTGTCAATTTTAATCTGAATATCTGAAACAACATCCAAGACTGCTGCCTCTGTGTCTCTTGACCTACGAAAACCGTATTGACACTGACTTGGTAAACTATTTTTGCCAAGAAAATTAAAAAGCCTGACATTTATTATTTTTTCTAAAATTTTGGAAAACACTGGTGAAACTGAAATAGGACGGTAATTATCGATGTCATCTTTTTTATCACTTTTGAATATTGGTGAAACTTTAGCAATCTTAATTTTTTCTGGGACACAGCCAGTTTTCAATGACTTCGATATTAACCCTTTCGTTCACCGTGTAGTCAATTGACTACACCAATTCTTCAAATCCCATATGATGTTACAAAATACTTGAATCTGTTCGGTTCACATTGTAATCAGTTGACTACATCCTAAAATCATAATGTAACATCGTAGTGTCATCTATCTAATTTCTGGACAAATTAAACAAAAACGTTCGCATATTGCAGGTGCCTGTGGCCCAACATTTGTCACCCCAGTACTATTTTTCCAAAAACGCATAAGATGTCGCAATTATCAATTCAATTTTCAGTTAGATAATTTCAAGAGTTTCAGTACTGAATGTCAGACTGAAGAAAATTGATATACAGTGTTGTGTAAAATTTGTTTGTTCAAAAACAGCTGTAGTCATTTGTCTACATTGTGACTACAGAGCATTACTGAGGTATGTTCTTTTTATCAGATGCAAATGCCTGGTTTGGTGGTGCTGTAGGTTTTCCGGGTTTTCCTACAGCTGAAAAGTGAGTACACCACCGAAACCATCAGTAAGTCGCCCCGGAGCGCTACGGAAAATAATAATAATAGCCGTCCTCTACCCGCACAGGCTATGCCTTTGGGTACACTCTATGAGTGTTTATGAGGGAGTATTATTATTATTATCATCAGAAGGTTACAGATTTGAAAATACCACAAAAAATATCTTGGATTTGCTGCATTTCAGAGCCCATGTTACGGAAGCCCTGATGCTCAGCAACAAATTACCAAACAAAAAACTGGGCAGCCCCCTACGGAAGCTGAAAATCACCCGTCTTCCTCACGAAGGACACAAGAATCACGACCCGTACAGGAAGTACGTTATGATGGCTTGAACCATTGGCCTATACATGAAGTAAAGAGTTTTCTTTCCCGGTGTAAAATGCATGGATGTAAAGGTATTTCGAGAGTGAAATGTCAAAAGTGCGCAGTACATTTTGGTTTGACAAACACTAAAAATTGTTTTCTTCATTTTCATACCAAATAAAAGAAGGCTTTAGCATTTGTTTTCAACACGATTATTTTTTCAATGGCATCAACCATATTATTTGCTCACAATATAGTCAACTGACTACAAACCAAATTTACCGCTTGGTCACAATGTATTCGATTGACTACATCCTACAACCCTTAAGGGGGTGTTCGTACAAATTTGCAAAAATTCTTAAAAATCATAAAAAAATCAATTAATCAAATCCAGAAGATTTATGAATATCCAAATTATCAATGATTTCTTCAATTTCATCAATACCTACTGATGTTAAAAACATAGACAGAACACTCGATTTATCCCTAATTGAATTATTTTGTGTATTAATCGCTGAAGATAGTTTTGGTCCAATAAATATAAATATAATATTTATTTATTTGTTTAAAAATGACAAATACATAGTTTCAAATATAATAAAAGTAATTAATATTTCATGAAAACATGATCAAATAAGTTTTAAAACTTGTCCATGATCATGTAAAATTAATTAAGGTAATTAATTATATATCATAATATATAAAAATACTGAAGTCATAATATATATACATACAAAGAAAGAAAAATAGTAAAAATTAATGATTGGTCACATTTTGAATATATAAAAATTATGACAAAAAATTTAAATAGGTACATTTTAAAATAATATTAGTAATAAAAATAATAATAATAATATTATTTCACATACAAATAATTTTTAAAATTTTCGGAATTCTAAATCAACCAGTGTTTGATTTTACTTTTAAATCCAGAATAACTATTATTTTTTAAAGAAATAGGCAATTTATTATAAATCTTTCTACCTATATAAATGGCATGTTTTTGCAATAGTAACAAAATGATTATTAAATTCCTCACATATATGAAGAGGATCACTGATTTTTATTTTATTCATGGTTATGTGTTTGATTTCCTTTTTGGTGTTACTTGAATTATATAATAATGCATTTTTGCCCTTCTAAATATTTTTTGGATTAGCATTGAAAAATATATTTTCATAGAATTTGTGTTTTGTTTCTCTAATTGTTTTTTTCACTAATCTATTATAATGATCATATTATTTTTGGTACAAATCAGAATGAGGGTTCTGTTTTCTTCTATAAAAAAATGTATCGCGAACTTTGATAAGGCGTGCAATACGCTCATTAAACCAAGGTTTAGAAACATGATTCTTTTTTATATTTTTGGTGAAGGAATTTTTTTCAAAAATTTTCAATAAATCCTCGTATTGTTCATTTGGATTTTCATAATTCACAAGGGTATATCCAAATTCACTGAGATCATGCTTTAAATTTTCTGTCATATAACTTGATTTTATTTATAATTTGTTGGATTTTTGTTTTTTGAAATCTGTTATTGATACACGCTAGATACATTTTGTGGTCACTCAATGCAGAATTAATCAAACACAAATCTATATTTTTTTCGAATTTGTTATGAAATGATCAATAAGGGTTGAGCTCTTGGTTGTTTCTCTAGTGGGGTATTCATTATTACATATGCACCGCAGTGGTCATGATGGTAGAGCGCTAGTCTATCAATCATAGGGACGTGGGTTCGATTCCCAGCATGGTCACTGGTCTCGTGCTAGGAATCGCACGTTAAAAGGTAAGACCTCGTTAATCCTTAGCTCGCACAAGTTTCGACTTCTGAGGGCTGTAGTTCGTAGGGGGATGACAGCTGGTTAACGGAAAAAACAATTTTAAAACAAATTTAAATTTTTTAAAATAATTGGTTCGACTCATTATCATCAGTTAATAAATTAACGTTCATATCACCAAAAAAGAAACATTCACAATCAGTATTGTTGAATGATTTGAGTGTTCTATCCATGAAATTGAGAAAATGTTTGATCTTAAATTTTGGGGGACGGTAAGGCCACATATCAAAAATGTGGGTGATTTTGTTTGAATAGCCAAAAGGTTACTGGATTTTCCTATTTTTCAATGATTTCAAATTCAACATCTTTTTGAATAAATATTCCTACACCACCACCGCGCTTAAGTCTTGAATAAACGGAGTTGAAATTCTTGAAATTATAGTATTGTTCTTCATCTTCTTTCATCCAGGTTTCAGTTACCACCATAATTTTGATTTTCAGTTCGTTGATTATCACTTCTAGTTCATCCATTTTGTTTCTTATTGATCTTGAATTTATGTATAATATTTTCCAGTGATTCCTGTTGGAGCATTCAAAGTCTAACATCGAATTTAGTTCATATAATTTCACATTTTCTTTACGATTATTCATAGTCAATTTTCTGAATATTTTGACTAGGGGTTTATATTCAGGAATCTTTATCACGAGTTGTAGTTAATTTGCGAATCGAATTGGTTTTGATGATATATAAATGTCGGACAGTTCTTATCTGAAGCTAAATGGTTAAGAGGATGAGTAGTTTTGCATATTGTATTAGAATGAATACAATTATTACATTTGAGTACCTCGGCGTTTTTACAAAATTGCAGTTCATGCGAGTCGGAACATCGGGGGCAGACAAGTTTATTTTTGCAAATCTTATGGGTATGTTTGAATCTAAAACATTTTCCACATTGTGTGAGGTTATTATTTCCATACACTTTGAGATTTTGCCATCCAATAATAGTTATTATCCTAACAAGTACGGAAAGAGTACTATTCCCGCATGAGACTGCCGTTACCCGAACGACGCAAAGCGGAGTTCGGGTAAGCAGTCGAGTGCGGGATAGTACCTTTCCGTATGAGTAAGGATCAAGATTTTTTCTACAAGAGCATTGAAACATCTTATGTGATGCTCTTGAACAAACTTTCACGTGCGGGAAAAATTATTACCGCACTAGTGCGGGAAAAACTCACTTGAAGTGACATTAGCGTGCGGGAAAATTTTTCCCGCACTAGTGCGGGAATATGACACCTCTCAAACTAAATTGCGTGCGGGAATAGGGCGGAACACGCACGCTTGTAGAAAATAGTTATTATCCTAACAAGTACGGAAAGAGTACTATTCCCGCATGAGACTGCCGTTACCCGAACGACGCAAAGCGGAGTTCGGGTAAGCAGTCGAGTGCGGGATAGTACCTTTCCGTATGAGTAAGGATCAAGATTTTTTCTATAAGAGCATTGAAACATCTTATGTGATGCTCTTGAACAAACTTTCACGTGCGGGAAAAATTATTACCGCACCAGTGCGGGAAAAACTCACATGAAGTAATATTAGCGTGCGGGAAATTTTTTTCCGCACTAGTGCGGGAATATGACACCTCGCAAATTAAATTGCGTGCGGGAATAGGGCGGAACACGCACGCTTGTAGGAAAATAATTTTCCATTATTGATCGTCATTATTTTCTTCAATAAATTTCCATTCACCTCGGCAAAAACAGTGAAACGGTCTTTATGTTGAACACAGAGGTGGTCCGTTTTATCAATTATGGTGTTCTGATTCATGATCATCTCTTCAATTTCTTCTTTGGATATTGGTTTACCAATCGCTAAATTTGGAATTTTGATTTCAATAGGTTTTTGATTTGACTCGGTAATTTTTGTTTGGTTTCTTGTTGAATTTCATTTTATGTCCTCTTTACTTTTACACTTTATCACTACATTTCCATTGTGCATTTGTTTTAGTGAATTTATTCCAACGCCTAATTTGCTAATTTTCACATTATTTTCTAAGTCATTTTTTATTTTCACAGATGTTTTTTTTTTTGATTTTATAGTTATTGTTTGATCTTGAGTTTTTTCAAACACTTATTAGTCATTTTTCGTTACATCTGAATATGTTTTGTAATTATTTACAGTTGGATTCGTGTAATTTGTTTCCAATTTTTTGATTTTGTTGTTAATTTTATTCAAACTATCCGTTATAGTTTCTTTATCTACGATATTTTATAATAAAAATTCATACTTTTGGTGTAAGCAATCATTTTCATTTGTTAATAGTTGTACGTTTTTTCTTTTTCTTGTATTATCAGCTCCTTGTCCCTGATTATTTGTTTCAATAATAAAATTTCTTCTCTTAAAGTTTCAATCAATTCATTTTTGTAAAATTCATTGTTGCTATTTGAATAGGATTCACTTACTGGTGATTTTTCAATTGGAGTTTCAACATAATTCATTTGAAGTAATTTTAATTTTTCCTGTTGTTCATTTTCTGAAAAATCAATATCAGAATGTTCATCCACTGTAGTTCGAGAACTCTTGGAAGTCTTTCTCACATATACTTTCACCTTTTTCTTCCTTCTCATTGTTTTTTCATTTTACACTGGACTATTTTCGGAAAAGTTTTAAACTAAATGTCATAATGACAATTCACAAATGTCCAATTTATATCAACTAAAACTGTATTGATACAGAGAAACCACACAAATTTCGAAAGAAACCTATTTGTAACACAGTTCTTCAATATTTCAGGCTAACTTCAATGCAACTTTTAAATTTTCTGGGAGCTCACTTATTATATAATTCAGATATTCTCTTAGGAACTACTATTTGAAAAAGCCGATTACAAGATTGCTTGACTAAAATTTATTCCAATAATGGTAAAAACAATCATGTATCCAGTTCTATAAAAACTAACAACATCCTTTCAGACAATTTAAAAAAATCCTGACCCCATGAATAAATGAATATATAAATAAATCGTAGAAGTAATATTCATCAGAAAGGCTAATTGTTCAGAAATGACACAATTTATTTGTAACAAAACGAAAAAAAAATTATACATATTTAGTTTTCACAGAATAAATGTTTACTTCAAATGAGGTTCTTTAGTTTTCACAACTTTGTATTCTGATGATCAATAGCAATTCCTTCAAATCATTTTGATGTGTCATCGCTGAAAAATGCAATGCAATAATAGAGATTTTAGGTTGGAGTTAAGTAAGAAAATTGAATGAAAACAAAACAAAATCTGATACTAATTTATTGACTAACAGGATTTTCTGAAGGTTCTAACCAACAGATCAAACAAATGACTGAAAAAAAAATTTATCATATACGAGAAGAGAGCGTACTTGTATGAGCGTATTTGTATGACCATAGAACAACATACTCACTATAAAAATAACCAAATTGTTAGAGGACAATTTATTAACAAAATATAAAATAACAATAGATAAGATTGATAAAAACGCTAATTCATAATTATAATTCCTGACATGATCAGGAATTCAAATTTAACGATACATGTGACTCTTCAAAAAATATGAGAAAATGATTGACAATTATTCAATCTTTCAGTTTTTAATCAATATATTAACAACGTACCTCGTTCCTTTTTATCTCTGGATTTTTTTTCTTTCTTTGCACTTTTAATTGGTTCTACACTTCCGCTTATCTCATCATCCAATACTAATAGATTCGCTTCTTTTGGCTCCTTGAAGATCTTTTCTTTGTGCCTGTCGCTCTTTTTTTTTCTTTGTTTCTCTGTACTTGGTGAATTACTAGGATTTTCCTTGGAATATTTTTCTTTATTTGATTTGTCTTTATCTCCCTTTTTTTTGGAATGCTTTTTATCTTTTTTAAGATTGGTATCATTTTTATGTTTCTCGTTTTTGACTAAGTAATCGTAAGTTGGCCTGAAATTAGTAACTTGCAATTAGTGAGTAACTATTTATCGTTCAACTTATTACGAAGTTGTTTCCAATTCGAAAGTGATTTTGTGTTTCTAGTTGCTGCAAAGTTTAAAGTATTTCTAAAGACTTGAAAATGAATGAGCTCATAACCTTCTGTAAAGTTGGGATGTGGTAAATCATGAAGGTACAAATAGATGCAGAAGATCGGTTGAATGAGATTTTGATTTAATCAATGAGATTTCGATGTATTCAATGAGTATCAGAAGACAAAAATAATAAAAAAATGCATCTTTACATACCGGGTAATTCATTTTCGATGGTCACCATTGGGATTTCGGAAACCATAAGAGACAGGAAGATGGTTAAATTGGGTCAAATTTGCGCATCTATATGACCAGCAATAGCCTTATAAGATAGTATATCCGGAGATATCGGGAAAAAAAACGAAATTTTGGAAAAGCATTTTTTTTTCACGTTAGTTGATGATGGATTTCAAAATAAACAGCACATTTACATTGCCATTTTATCCCGCTATATGACGGTTTTTTCAGATTCACCATCCGACGTTTCGTCAATTTTTTTTTATGATTCCAACGACGTATAATATGTCCAAACCTTTTATTTTCGCAAAATCTAGAATTTTCAAGTAGGCTCTGACTCCGTAAAAAATACTTGTTAAATGAGTTGTTACGCTATTATTTATCACGTCTGCTGTCACAATTTCAAAGTGATAATAAACGTGAAAAGGTTTTTTCAAATAAAGAAAAACGGAATATGATGAAACTGTTTTATAAATTAGAACTGCAGAAATATATCTTCAACTATAACCAGAAAGAATACAACCAGCAAGAACATTATTCAAAAAATTAGATAGAAACCTTACCGAGTATGGTAGTTTCAAAAAGCCGAGGAATAAATGTGGAAATCAATTAGATAAAAATATGAGAAATAATATTCAAAATGCGGTAATAAACTTCTATCTTTTCATTGAAATATTAATTTTTTTAACATGTCTGTTTTTTAGATAAATATGAATCCGTCAGTTGCAACAAATGAAGTTGTTTCAAATACAGGTGCGCCACAAATAAGTGTTTGGAGGTAGCTCAGTAAAAATGATCTAGGAATCACACGTTAATCCTTGGCTCGCACAAGTTTCGACTTCTAAGGGCTGTCGTTCGTAGTGGGTGACAACTGGTTAACGGAAAAAACAATTTTAAAACAACACACTATGGTCTAAAATGCTACAAAATTCATATTAGCCAAAAATTATACCCAGGTGATCCTGAACGGAAGTTGGCTTACTGTTATTGGCTAATGAATAGAAATGATTCCCTTCAATTTCTCTCAAAGGTCATTTGGACGGATGAGAGCACTTTCACTTATTGTGGTATATTCAATAGAAATAATGAGCACATCTGGGGTCAGAACAATCCCAGAGAGTTTAGAGCAGTTAGGCCACAGGTACAGTTCAGTTTGAACTCATAGGCTGGAATTTGTGAAGATCAAATCCTTGGTCCTAATTTTTGAATAAGAAAGATTCCCAGATAGATGGATTGGAAATAATGGTCATGTGAAATGACCAGCAAGGTCACCTGACCTTACAGTACTTGACACTATTTTGTGAGGCACATTAAAAAACCGGGTGTATGGCCAACAAGAATTCAATAATGTTGAGGATCTTAGAAGAAGCATAATTGAACAGTGTCGGTCAATAAGAAGAAGGGATATAGCAAGGCTGTAGAGGAAGAAGGCAGAAATTTTGAGCAGTTGCTTTGATGTTTCAGATTTTTCTTCGTCAGTGTTGTGCTATTTCGTTCGTTTATTTGAAGTTAGAGACATATATTCAATAAAGTTCGTTAAAAAGTAGTTTAATCAGATTATATCTGGTTTCTTGTTAAAAAAAACGTTCTACGAAATTATTACTTTGATAATATCAGCAGACGTGACAGAAGATGTTACAACAAATCGATTAGTTTGACAAGTGTTATTTGAAGGAATTGAAGCCAACAAAACTTTTTTTTAATGTAATGCAAAGTTGTGATATAAGAAAGTATAAGTATAATACATCGTTTGAATCAGAACGAAAATCTCTTTTTCAATTTGTAACAAATTAATATGACGTCCATAGGATAAAATAAAGTTGATGATTGTGGCTAAGAGACGAAACGTCGGATGGTAAATCTGAAAATACCGTCGTATAGCGGGGACAAAATGGCAATGTGAATGTGCTGTTGCTTTTGATATCCATCATAAACTAACGTGAATAAAAAAATATAAGTGGTATTTTAAAATTTCGTTTTTTCCGGATATCTCCGGATATACTCGGAATTTTGAAACTTTCTCAACAGCACATTGTTCGTCACATAGATGCGCAAATTTGCCCAAATTTAAACATCTTTGTATCACTTATAGTTTCCGAAATCACTATGGTGGCACTCGAATTTGAATTACCCGGTGAATTTACCGATGAGTTTTTGATATATTAACAATTAATTATTATATTATATTAACAAGAATAAAAGCAGTTTGTATTATTGAACAGAAAGATTGCAATACATTGTTTCAAGAGGTAAAAATCAATATTTTACTCACAGGTCCAAATCAATGTCAAGAGCTCTATGGGGATCATCTTTCTGAGCATGGTCACTGTCGGAATCAGAAAGAGTAGCTCCCTCAGGAAGTTCCATATCCCTTTTCACTTCTACGGCTTGTTCTTGATTTGCATTATCATCTGAAGAACTGAAAGACGCAAATTTGAAACATTCATAGATTCATGTTGCTATTATGTGTTATACAGCCACATATGTCTCAGTTGAGAACTTTGTAGATTCTGAACATAGAAATCTACATAATGATAATGTTGGAGAGTTCCTACATAATATATAATAATCAGAACTGAAATTCTTCATTTTTTAAATATAGGTTTCCCAATTTAAGATTTCACTGGTGAGAGAAATGTATTTAGTTGAACTGGCATGGATTGAAGGTGGGTAACTTATAGTAATTATTATTTGGAACATTATTTTTGTGATAGTTTAGAGTAAATGTGTTCTCATCTGAGTAATTTTGTACATTATTTTACTTTTACTTAATTCCTAGATGTGCATTTCAATAACCATGTTATATTGATGAATGGCACATTGAGTTTTGTACTCGGAAATACAAATAGATATTGAAATGGAGCAATCTGATCTGATCATTAAACTAATGTGTAGTGTACTGTCAAAGTTGGAGTATGCAACATCCATCTGGAATTTCAATACTTCACTGCACTCAAAAAGAGTTTAAAGGAAATAAATGAATAATTAAAAAATTTATCCATAACACCTTAGAACGCAATTCAACATTGATTCACTATCGAAGATTTTCAAGTGATGATATATTTTTTTATAATGAATCACCCATGTTTGTATCCCTCAGAAGCTTTCAAGAGCTTGCAAGGAAGATTCTGGACCGGCTACTGGTGGTATCTGCTGGAATTTGACCCAAGTCGTTTGGATGAGAAGTGATTTACATATCATCATGGCCACTACAGCCTATATTCAATATCAATATGATGAGTGGCTAACTGCATGTAACTTGACATTTTAAAAAATATCAATTGTTGTTCCAAGCACGACTTCACAGTTGAATTTTGAATCTCTCCTAAAACTATACATGAATTGTTTTTATTTATTACATGTACCTTATTTCAATTATATATTTTTTGTAATAACATGTCAATCTCCAGACAATGAAATTTATCTTGATCATTTAATATATATTTTATTTAAATTTATTTTTCTCCACAACAATGTCCTAGTGATATTTACTTTCTCACCTTTCACACTTCTGTTTCTTCCTTTTGCTTTTCTTCTTCTTGGATGATTTCTTGTCCTCGTTTAAGGAGAGATACCTATCGGATCGCTTCTGGCCAATGACTTTCAGTGGAACGTTCAAATCAATTTCAGTGATTGGAATATTATTGATATTCTCAGTAATGTTACCATTACGCTCTATGATGTCACTTCCTTTTAAATAATGTGGATTATTTTGTTGCTCATATCTTCTTGCTTCTCGGTTCTAATAGTATGAAAGAGATTACAATAGAATTTTTCAAAAAGGTAGTTGCTAGGTAACCGTTTTATTAAATAAAATGTCAAATTAGCCTCCATGTCAACAATACGTGACATCAGATGTCCATTACCTATTTAATTAGATGTAATAAAATATAAGGGGCATTTTCCTGACTATTTCACTCACTTGGCAATTGAATCAATCGGGAGCTCTAGTCGAGTTCGCATTATCGATAACACCTAACTTGACTCTTAACTCTGATTGGTCTGTCAAGTTCGGTGTTTTCAGATTTGTGTATGTGACAGTTAAACGTCAAATATAAGTTTTCACGCTATGTACGAATTTAAAAAGAAGCAGATTACTGGTTTCATTGAATATGTATTTCGTTCGATACCAATGTTTATTAAACTTCAATAATTTATTAGATCACCTTTGTACCTCTTTTGTCAATTTCCTCTAATTCTGTCGAATATCAGATTTTTTACCTTTCACTTTATTTGTGAAATAGTCTTATAAAATTCTACTTGTGATTGAATTCATCTCATAAGTCTCTCTTATTTCGGAACTCAACTGAATTGAACTGCGGACTTGTGGTGTGTTCTCAAAGAAATTCAGTTTCGTTCAGAATGTGGTATAAAATTTCCAAAAAAAAAAGAGTAATTGTGTGATCTGTTTATATAGCCAACTCTTTCAAATAGAGACAGAATGAAAAAAGTCTATGCAAAAAGGTCAATTTACCAGCTACCTGCCGTGACACAGAAGTCAATTTCCAAATAAAATAAAATAATTTGTGTATCAAACATGCACCCAACAGTATTTCATTCGTTCCTTTGCCCATTTATAAATGATTTATGAAATTCGATTCATTTGCAACTAACACACTTAACATTTGAAATAAAAAACAAGATATCTTAATTTTTTTCATTCAGACTTTACAAAAGTATAGATTTCCGAATAACCGAAGATTTCCGAATACAAGAAAAGTATACTAAATGTATGTGTGGATTACCATATGAAAAGTTGGTTGTGATTTATAATTTTGTAGAGCCTTATATAACACACCCATAATCTCAGAATTGCAATTATAATCTCATTAAATTACCATTGTTTTTTATTGAAATACGGTTTGATTGTCCAGCAGGCTGATTGACAGTTGTCATGTGACGTCACATGCCCGCGGCCTATACTGGTCTTTATTTCGAACTTTCTGACATTATTTGCATTTACCAATTTCAATAATATCTTGGTAATAAATTAAAACATTTTATAATTCATCACACTAAAAAGTTCCTTATGGATACGTCGGCAATGAAATAAAAACATGACATCACAGAACATCATTTGTATCTATATTCCGTGCTTTGAGGTTATATGAAATTTTGGTTCTGTTGTGTGTCGTTGAATTGAAAACACAGATCTGAGCTGTTTTTTGGCGTTGAACCGAATTCAATAATGTTTTAAAAACTTATTCAATTTACGTCATAGATTTTACTATCGAGTATTGCATTAGCTTTTAAAAAATTCTCTAATTTATGTGACATTTCATCTGATCTAAGTGATTTGACATCAGTGGATTCTCAGACAATTCTGAAAAGCACTACCTTACAGAACTCTGATAATTGCTGGTGAACCCAACAGGTTGGGGTATAAGTAATGACGGTAGTGTCAAATTGTTAATTAATGAATGTCTCAGTTTTGTCAAAGTTGAAGGAAATTCGTTCCAGTGGATAAATAGTTACTTCTTCAACGCTGGGTATGAATATCACTAACCATATTGACCATGAAGTTCTTTAATAGATATTACATCCAATAATTTTTCAAGTAAAACGAATATAGAGCTTTTTTAAATATCATTTAAATTTTTTTATATCATGATTTGATTATTTAAGGCTTCTATTGGCATGATTACTCCCACAGGAAACGAGTGACAAATGTTTTTTTATTTTCAGGTGTACCACAATATGCCTTCTTGGCTGCTAAGATCTTGAATTTAGATAGATTCCAGACAAAATTTTCTCTTACCTTTTTTAAATCCTCTTCTGTTGGTTCGGGTTGATAAACAACTGACCTGATTTTATCTGGTTTCACAAAGAGGTTTTCCATAATTTCTGGTTCACTATCGGACTCCGATACTTCTATGGGCTCATTTATCCAAGCATCCAGGTCTAAGCTGAAAAATTAAAGCTGAATTGAGAATTGGTTTAACAAGAAAAATGGCATAAAAAAATAAAACCAACTATTTGAATACACAACCTGAGCACAAATATGTTAAAATAACGCTATTAAAATGAAAAAGTATGAACCAGGTTCAACTGCTATTTAAATATTGGACATAATAATCACAAATATGTTAATTCAATTACCAAGACAATATTTAAAACAGATATATCTTCCTGGGAATTTGCATATAAATATTAAATTATATCATAATTGAGTACAAGGAATATAATGACTATCTACAATAAGAAAACTAGGTACTTCTAGTGTATATAATCAAAACTATGCTGTATCACTTCCGTTAAAAAAAAACGTCAACGTTATTGCCATTTCCGTTATTTTGCTATGATTGGTAATAGCAAATTAACGGAAATGGCAAATAACGGTGACGTTATTTTGAACGGAAGTGATACAGCATAGGGCTGAATGTCAGATTTTTCAGCCATGTCGATAGAAAATTGTATATTTTTTTTCAAGACAATATTTTCTCATACCACTGGTTATTAAAATTGTTGTATATCGAATTAATACTTACCCTTCTGGTATTGGAACTTTCTTTTGAGCTTTGGGAGCTACTGGATTTAATTCTCCACAGAACATGTTTATCAGTTCCTCAGAAATTGATTTGATATTATTTTCTGAGAAACTATTCACCTCAGCAACTTCCGTACCCAATGTTTTTTCTGAAAATATACAAAAAAATCTATGATAGAACAAAATATTTAAATGCATTTCACCTAATAGCATACATTTTATGAGCGGGCTGTCAATAGATAATAGATATAATAATTGAAACAATAACTATTTGGGCATAAAAAATTTGATTTGATACCCAACTAACAGAATTATTTCACCAAAAGCCATATATAACCAGATTAGTCTACTTATTTATCTCATCGTAGACATATCTGCCCTTTTGACTGGTACATGGTTATGAATAGCAATTCTAAACGCAGTTTTTCAAATGATGCCCACTTTTATTCCCTACGGAAGTTTATTAAATTTCTTAGAAGCTGCATATAGATTGATTTTTAATAAGTAGAGTAATGCAGTTTTGTTCACCTATTATAGTTAAGTATATCTGAAAGAGTTATTCTTTACAGGTCGAAGAAGGTGAATGACAAAGTTAGTGAAATTATACCAAAGTTCAAGCTTTACAGTATGGGAGGAAGCGCTGCATTTGATCGAATCATTTCACATTTCATATCAACTGAAAATCATAACAATAATAGGTTTCCCCGAATACATAAGATATCTAATCGTCAGCTACTTCAGTAGCGGTGGAGCTAAAGGTGACAGCATGCCAAAGTTGCAAAATCACTTGTGGTATTTTTATAACATGCCAAAATTAATAAGATGATTTAAGAGATCATTTTCAAACAAAAATTAATAATCGGCTACATTGAAGAGAGATGATTAAACGTCAGTCACGTGGGTACATGAACCATATTGAAATAAGATATCTGAGCCTAAAGCTCCGAGTCCTCTTAAAGACTATTTTCGAGGATTTTGCCTATAATCAGTGCAAAGGTAGGTCAATACAGGCAGCTTTGATGCCATTTGCTCTCCGCCATCATTACATCACTCTGGCTACTAACGAGTCTCCGGGTTTATCGATCAAAGGCTAGTTCATACCCTCGCGAATATTCGCAGGTTTTGTGCGATTCGCAAATCGCAAGAAAATCGCTGCATGAACGTTCATATTGTAACGATTTCGAGACCGGCCCTGAGACCGGCACTGATCTTATTAATTATGCACCCTCGTTCAACTACAACTGCATATCTGCTGGCGTACGCATCGCCGAGAACAAGCTGGAATAATCGATTGTTCGATACTATTCGAAGAGCCATCTAGATGAAATGTTCTATACTCCTGAATATTCGAGAGCCGTGAATGGAAACTGCTTGGGAGTATATAAGCGGGACAGGCAGAATGGAGAGTGAGTTACAGTTCCAGAGTTCGCTGTTAGATAGCCACAGTAGAAATAAATTGAAATAGTAAATGTTTTAGTGAATAATCGTTGTAAATAGTGTTTCAATAAATTAGGAAAATTAGTTAGTGCAGTTTTACTACAATATCCATGCGACAAAAAAATTGTGGTAGATGATGAATCATAACATGTAATTTTTCGATATTTGGGTTAGGAATTGTTTGTTTTTTCCTATTTCTAAAATATTATTTGAACATTGAAGGGAGGAAGTTCAATGTTTCCCACATAACATTACCTACATGTTTCGAATATAATTCGTAATACGGAGTATTTTCCAATTCGGCATGCAAATGACATCGATATCATATTATTGTTACCTCCAGAAGCCAAGTATCTTCAACAACAATGCAGTTACAGTATAACTAATATCAAGGATCTGTGGTCGGGGGATTCAGCAAATTGTGTTTAATACAGTGTCCTTAAAAAGTCAGATTCAAAGTTTTACACCCCGCTTCAACAGTAACGCCCAGCAAGATGCTCGAGTTCTTAAGATACATACTAGGTAGTCTGCATTAAGATTTGATTAAATCTCATTGCAGAAGCAAGATTGGATTTCAACAAAAATATTTGAAAATGCTACAGAATCATGGTCTAGATACTTTTGGGTGTTACAAATTCCGTAGATAATTTTGTTCCTCAACTCAAATCTACTTTAGCTACATGAGCACTTAACTTACAGAACGGACGTCCAATTTGCAAAGGAAACTGATTTGGACAACTCCTGCTCACAAAAAAGAATTGTTTGTGTGCTTGTTCTTATATAATATCTCTGACACAATGAGTTATGTGAACCCTAACTGTTATGCACTAACGACCAATACCCTTAGAAAGAGGTCCAAAAAACACTAATTCTTCTCTCAACATTACTGAAGAGTTACAGATGGAGAAATAGCATTGAGAATCTGATGAAATGCAAAGTAAAAATTAGTCCATTTCTCGCACTTCTTTGACTTTTCATTTGACATTTCCTCCTCTCTTTATCTTCCTTCGACCTTCTCTGTCTTCTCTTTCTTATTTCTATTCCTTCTGTCTCTCTTCCCTCTCCTTTTCTCTCTTTTCATTATCATATTAATGTTCACTGTTTTTAGCCCTAGTACATGTTAATTTTCAGAGTAAGGCGTTGATGGAGAATCAGATGCGGTGTAACTCTACCTAGAGGTATGCAGCAATTTGAACATGATCTTATTGATATCATAAATCATTTATTAATTTGATTTTATCAAAAAAGTGGTAGCTTTGAAACATTTACAAGAACTGCTTAAAATCACCACCATATTTTCAATTCAAAGTCCGCTCCTACGAAAAAAATGAAGATGAGCTGGAATAATCAGTTGTAGAGGCTGAATCAGATTGAAAATTTCTTACTTTCATAGTACGACCATTTTTGTGTACTCAAATGTGAGCATTATTTGCCCCAGTATCCTTTCGGAAAATTCTTCTCTTTGTGGAAGTCATCAGGTGACAAATTCTGAACTTGCCGCAAGTGATATGATTTGATATGATATGGAATTGTCATTCAATCAATCATTTATTGTTCTTTAAACGTTACAGTTTCATAACAATGTGTGGTCAGGTAGTACTCAGTATACATAACAAAAATAAAAAAAGGAAAAATATGATAATTATGAAGTATATGTATTGAATGACATAGTAATAATTATAAATTATACTGGCGCAAGTTGAAGAAATTCCATATATAAATATAATCACCTCAGTGGCCACAGCTAACCAAGCCCATCCCAACATATTTTTCCGTGTGGTTAAAAAACATTAGCTCAAATATAATATTTTGATACAAAACAAACAGAATTCATCATTTTTTCATTTATTATGAATGAACGAAGTTCCAATACATTCCACGTGTATGGGGCTATAGTTTTAGCTATCGTAGGCGTAATAATGTACATGTTGTGCTCTCTGTTCAGTCACCACAAAATATAGGTCAAATAATATTTTTCTAGTGTTTGACTTTTCAAAATATGGCATTATGGTAGAATGGGAGAATAGTATGTAAATTCTATATAACACATAACTCAGTCACAGCCAAAGGATTGCTTACAGAATGCAATGGTTTCAAACCTGAAGACACCCTCTTCAGTTTTGTCCCCTTTGTAGACAACAGTTCATCGTCACCTCAAAAGTAAATAAAATATTTGAAATATTGGAATCCCCATCTCCCTCTAATAATCTTGCTGAACTTTTATAGCATAGAATAGTTATTTGACAAACAGTACAAATCTTTCATAATTGATTGTGAAATCTTATAAATGCAAATGAAATCTTTTTGCAATAAAAATAAAAGATTCAACAACCAAAGATATCTTTCAAGTTAGTTGAATCAATATGGCGAAGGCATAATTTAATATGAATTCTGTTGTTCCGTGGTTTACGCGAATTTGCAAAATGTTAAAATAGTTGAACTTTCTTGCGGCAAGTCTGGCAGCCATTTTATTCGCAGAAAAATCGCAAAATTCGCAGGGGTATGGTTTCGCCTTAAGTCAGATAGCTGAACCATAGTCGTTGCCGACTATGATGTCCTTATTTCACTTCCATCTACCTTTAGTGAAGACTACTATAAAAATAGTTTATTTATCACTTGAGCTGATAATTAACCCCTTGGGGAAAGTAATGTACATGGCAAAATGGAATTAATTTAATCACAAACATATGATGAACTCATTATGTGGTACAGAACACATTCAGAGTATAGACCTCTAGAGAGATTTTTCTGGATGTCTTCACCCTTCGACTATGATGCCAACGAAACATGTTAGTAGTAAATATGTTAACTTAAACTTACTCATCGATATCTCCTCATGTACAATTTTAATGACAAAAAGTGAAGTGCTGGCCCTCTCTTGAACTTCCAATTCCCCTGATTTGATACTTTCACTCAATTTTTCCGACACTAAATCACAAACCTCAAGTATTTCATCATATCGTTCTTCAAGTTCATACTTTCTTATAAGATGAGCATATATTTTGAGAATATTTTGCAAGAAAACTGATTCGATATGTTGTGGAAGAACTTTATATTTCAACATCGATTTCAAGGTTTGTTCCATATCTTTCAGCTCACTAAAACAAAAATATATATATAGTTTCAAAATAAGTATTGCAGTTTTGTTAATTAAGATTCGTTACTCATTACGAGTAATAAGGGAATATCTGGGACTTTATTTCTTGGAGGAATTAAACAAAAACCTACAATGAAAAACATCTACAAATTGTGGTATGGTATAGGTTTACTGTAATGAAAAATCAGAAACCGGGTTTTTATACATCGCTGAAATAGAATTCCATTTTAAACATCCATTATTCTGAGGCTCATTTTGTTTCTAATCTAACTGAGTAATATAGATTATATTCATTTGCTCTAATTTGAAATGACTTATTTAATGTCAGTTTCAGAACTTGAACTTCAAGAAGTACTCGAGATAATAAATATATGCTTTGAAAACTCATCTACTTGAAACAATATATTGGGAATGAATACTGCCAAAACCAAATGTATGGTTCCTTCAACCCATCACAGAATACAACTTATCACAAGAAATAACTCAAGTTAAAAGATTAAAAGTGGTGATGGAATAGAGTTGGTAAATCTTTTTCAATATTGTTCCAGTATTAGGTTCTTGGAATACTTAATTAGATATAAACCTTAATACTCAAAAATGAACTCAACACAATTCAATTACTCTGTTCAACTACCCTGCATACTTCATTGGATATCAATAATTGGCTAAATTTTTTCTCAACATTTTTTGTAATTTGAAGTGGTTTCGATCCTAACCACACAATCATGTGTTTTTGAAGTGTTAGTTCGCGCAGTTCGAATTTTGGTGTTCGACACCCAGGATAAAATCTCGGTGGTTAAGGTAAAGAGGGAATGAAAACATGGCCTTAGAGTTTGCATGCATGAAGCATAAAAGGATAGAAAGCAAAAAAGCCGATTCAACATGTAATTTTACTGTACCAAGTTGCTCGAATACATTAGTGGAAAGCGGCCCTGATATCATAGTTGTAGAAATATTAGAAAAAAATATATTTTTACGTTGTCACATTATTCTCATAATTTTTTCACTCTCCGTAAAACGTTTTGGACTACTTATGTACAAATTCTTTATACAGACAATCCTACAATGAATGAAACATGGAAGAGAATAAATAAGGTCAATTAATCCAAGGCCTTACCCAGGGGAGGGGGTTAGAGGGGTCGACCCCCCCCCCCCCCGAAATAAATACGAAATGAATACTAATACGAGAAAGCCATGCGCTCCCCAAGAAATACCACCATACCATATCTACTACTATAATTTCATTTTGATATATTAACCCCCCCCCGAAAAAAAATCCTGGGTACGGCCATGAATTAATCATTACTCAACTTCCGCCTAATGACAATAATAACAAGAAAAATCCAATAATATTTTGCCCCACTGCATAACCCCCATCCTTTGTTATATCTCCAAAACTCTTTAGGCTCGTAATCCGTTCACTTTCCGCAAACCAACAAATTTGGCGCATAAACTAGACGACACCTTAGCTATCCTTGGGGTCATCGTCGAACAATTATCAATTGCTCTAATATATTTTTTCCACCCATAGTTTGTTTACTGTGAGAACTGCTGTAGTCAAAGTCAAACTTAAAATATACTTTATTGTCGGAAGTTATAAAAAACTCATTAACAAAGCTTTATGGTTTTGAATTAATATTAAAATTGAATTTAATCAATTAATGATAAAAAGTATAATGGTGATACTCCCCACTATCTGCATATAATCCCAGATGAAGAAAGACCACCACTATATGCGCTCTGCTCTGCTTCAACTGCAGGAAAAACTCGGAAAAACCTACAGTACCACTAACACCATTTAGTCCTTAGCGAATGAGGGAATGAAACAAAACACAATACATGCCCATTCATCATTACACCAAGGACTTCTTCATCTCTGATACGTTTTTAAATGAATGCTGATTCATTTTGGTTATGTTTACTGTAATTTTTTTTTTGTGAAATAAGATAACAAGGAATAACAAGAAACTCAAGTGGATTTGTTATAACCTATACTTATAATTTCTTTCATAAGGGACTTACCTTACAAACTCCCCACAAAGCCATGCAGCTGCATACAGGACTTCTTGCATGATAGTAAACTGCGAAGTCGTAGTATAAACATCCAACACTTGAGCCATTTCATTCACAGCAAAATATCTTATTGCTTGAACACGTATAGAGACATCCATAATCTGAGAGCCAATAACAGGACCTAAAAAAGGTATAGTTGGGAGATATTGAGAATTTTGCTCATTGTTTGAATGCACTTATAAAATAATAAAAATGAATCCTCACATCACCTTGTTTGGAACCAAATTCCATCTGAGCTAACTCCACTAGGACTGTGATGTACCATTCAAAGTTGGTAATGAATTGATAGTTATTCTGGGAACATATCAAAATGATTTTGCTCAATAGTTCATCTCTGTAAATAGTTCCTTCTGCCTTATCCATATGTACCATAAGTTTTTTCACGATTTCCATTAAATTTTTTTTAGACACCTTAAAACGATAACTTCATAGAATGAGAAAATACAATAAGCTGGTGAAATTTGAAATATACAAATATTGTCAATTAGAGTCATTTAAATATTTATATTAACAATACTCGGATCAATGCATACAGATGTGGTATAAAACAAGGAAATGAATTCCTCATTTGAGGAAATAAAACTCAGAGAAAAAATTTTTACGAGTGAGTAAATAAAAGGGTTTGACTGATTTGAATCATGGTAATAATCATGATTTAAAACAACTGATTTTTTTAAATTCACAATCATCAAAACCAATGAAATTTTGAGAAAATATATTGAACGAAAATAAATAACTTCTTCAATACTCTGAATAATATAATAGTTATTTATGCAACAAGTGCAAAAAGTAGGTGTTTATTGCACTCGACGTGAAATTGTCCGACGAGGCCGTCAGGCCGAGTTGGACAACACGTCGAGTGCAATAAACATTTTTTGCACGAGTTGCATACAACATTTTTTTTCTACGTTCATGCAAAAAGCAAAAAGTTATTCATGTAGGTGCGGCACTAGGTGAAGGAAAATGAAATACGCAATTTAAATAAATAATTATTACTATCGATTTCATCCCCATAATCTAGTTTTCCATTAATATTACTCATTTTAAAACTTTCAGTTCTGTAATTGTCAGAATTAAATTTTGACTGACGTTTATACAGTGTGTCCCGCTTTTCATGAATACACCCTAATATCTCAGTTATTAATAATGCGATTTTCTTGAAATTTTGGTGGTGATTATATGTTAGGTAAATGAAGTATTTTGGCATAGTGAACATTTTCATCGACCATATGCGTGCGGTGTGGGGGGTAAAAAAAGCTGTTTTTTGGGAAAAGGATATTAGGGCTCATTGTAGATAACTTTTTTTAACAGAATTAGAATCAGCATCCCCAAAAACCCCCCAATTCATATTTTCGAAATCTCAAGAGCTGATTTGAGGAGAAAAAAAATTCATCTTGGAATCAGCATCCCCAAAAACCCTTTAATTCATATTTTCAACATCTCAAGAGCTGATTTGAATAAAAAATTATTCAACTCTTTTTTCAATAAGTCCTTGTAAGCAAAATTCAAACCGTCTTTCAAAATAACCATTTAACACGGTATGTGGAAATTTTGGTTTAAATGCCCTAATCCTGTTGCCTTTAAAACATCTCTATACTTTGTTTTTCGTTGAATTCATTGTCCTCGCAACTGCCCTTCCAGTACCAATTGGGTTGTTTCGAAATTCGAAATGTTCGTCGTCCGGATAGTGTCTTTGATTTAAATTGTACCTAGTGCAATAAAAACTTTATTGCACTAGTGCAATAAAGAGCTTCTTTTTCATAGTTCAATAAAGATTTGCTTTTTGCATGAATGTAGAAAAAATAAATTACTAAATAGCATTTAACCTAAAAGATATGTACCGTGCTAAATGATTGATAGATCACAGATTCACAATCTGTTTAAAATAATTTTAAATAAACAGTAAGATGGCAAACTCCATTCTTCAAATACATCACAATATTTAATACTGAATATCAGTGGTTGGAAAACCATAAAAAAAAATTACTGGAAAAAATACAATTTTATTGTTTCAATATGAGTCCGTAAAAAAAGTACAGCATATAATATAATTACAGTTGGGATTAAGCAATTATACTCAACTAAATAATGAGTTTATGAAAACAATTGTATTTTCAGAGGTGTCAAGATTTACCAAACTTGGTTTTAAATAGATGAAATATTCGATATTGGGCGCAAGAGAATGAGCATTTATTTAAACGGGGAAATTTACAAGAACGTCTTGATTTCAACTATTGGCGAGGGCTGATATGGGTGAGAATAAGTGGTCCTCTAATATATGATGGGCCAATTAATGTTGATAGATTACTAGGTTTCCTTAAAAATTTAATTGAAGAATAATTAAATTGAGAAAACAACATGAATTTGCAAAATTTACGATATTTTTTATCAGCAGGATGGCGCATCTCCTCATAATAATAGGATAAAGAAGGATTAGCTTCCTGGCCATTTTAGGGAAATGTGGATAGGACGAAAACACGAGCCTGGTAAGTGGCCTTAAACTTACCTTTTTAGGTTTTTTTATCCTTGAAAAAAAAACATTGTTTACCGAACGACATAAAACTACACGTAAGATAATCCATTCGGAGTGTAACACTTCAATAAATGGCAAGAGTCATTTAAAAAAAACACAGGAAGATCTCAAGGACACGTGGATGTTAGTGATAGACATTTTGGTTACACAAAAGAAAGTTAATATGCAAGGATACCCACCTCATTGATGATACTTTCAAAAGAAGTCAGAGTACAATTATGGTACCATTCAACAATGCGTTTGGCACGATTGTTACGCTTATTTCAAACCTCTAAATTATTTTAATTAAAATTGTGCTACTATATTATCATGTTGATCAATTGTAATTAAAATAAAATAAAATAAGCGTTTTGACAATTTAAATAACAAAATTATTTTCAAAATGTAATAATATATATACAAAGCTTTTCATGAAATTGAAAATTGGTGTCATTTCCGGAACAAACAGAAGTAAGTTTAAATAGTATTTGAATTTGTCAAAAAGTGCCTTTCAATAACTGTATTCAATGTTTCAAATTTCATAAAAAATTGATAGAGGTCAAAGGAGACAAGGAGGTAAATGTCTGTGAAACACAATATATAAATCTTCAACAATTTGCAAAAAATAAATATATTCAATATATTCAAGGTGCACGGAAGAAAACATAAAAATTTAAATAATACTCACCATTCCATACAACAAATCCAAAGCCCTCAATCTGATAGACTCATCTTTATCCTCCATGCATTGTAATATGAGGTCCTTGTGAGCTTGGACACTTTTTGGGTGTGTTTTCAGGATTTTGGACATGGCTAACAAACCCAAATACTTGACTGAAATATTTGAAATGAATGAGTAGGGGAAATATTCACAAAATCATATCTACAACTTGTTTGACAAGTGTCATTGAGAGAGAGTACATGTTTCAGATTCAGCAAAATTCATCTTCAACATGATATAAGTTCTATAACCAGCAGTCAGTGACCGAAACGAATGGAATGAAATACTTTCTTTTGAATTGAAATGTAAAAAAGGCTAAATTTTACGAATTTCACATTGAAAATTCTCTACTGTCAACACCAGCCTCATACAGGTACCATAATGAACTTTTTAGTACCATTATGATATTTTCATGAACGGAGTACTCACGATTTTGGTCAGAATCTTCAATAAGTATCCTCAATTTCTGGACACAAAGTTGTATACTGGCTGCATGATTCGGCATTCCAGTGGATATACTTATAAGGACAGCGATGACGGTATTTATACATTCATATAGTAAACTCATTGCAGACGTACTGGAAAAATTAGGTAAATTAAAATCTCCAGGTAATCAAACAGAGCATCATTCAAGAAATAGAAACTAGGCAAACCACAAAAACTAAGTCAATTTCAGTTGACTTAGTTTTGGTGTTGTCGGTAGTTTTTATTTTTCGAAATATATTCACACCGAAGGTTCCAAATATTGATTTATTTGAAACAGAGTATCTACACCGTTTGTTGGTTTGTTTATTTGAATGTTTT
This sequence comes from Chrysolina americana, assembly GCA_958502065.1. Taxonomy (NCBI): domain Eukaryota; kingdom Metazoa; phylum Arthropoda; class Insecta; order Coleoptera; family Chrysomelidae; genus Chrysolina; species Chrysolina americana. Next base: position 35,279,263 of record OY293410.1, on the reverse strand, counting down.
CGAAAATTATGTAAATTATTTCTAATTCAGACTCCCATTATGTGAAATGGTACTGATTAAACACGACGTTTCAATCGGTATAGAATCTCCAATCTTTTTTAGTGTGACAACTCTTCCGAGAGTATGAGAGTTATAAAGAGGGTGTCGCTAAGTTACTGTAAAAAAATTCTGGAGGAGAATCCTCGTTTTAAATTATGAGGTTTGTCTTATGAAAAAAAATCTCAGTCCAACCACTTGTTTTAAATTTTTTCCTTAAATACGAGTTAATGCAGCCCACTATAATTTGATGAAAAATTAATACATTGGAGTGAATTTCTGATATAACAGCATACTACTTTTTGAATTCAAATTGTTATTCAAAACATTATGAATTTTATTTTTTTGTTCGAAAAAGACTCGTTCTATGGAATAAGATCAATAAGTACAAGAATTCTGAATAGGATCTTTCAATTCACAGAATCAACTACAAAAAGGGTCTGACATAAAATAAAGTAAGGATTGTTAATTTCACCCTGTTATAACATAATGATGAGACTGAAAGAAATACTCGTATTTATCTCTTCACGTGTGTACATAATCATTAAATTTAAAGTTTTTTCCGTAACTCGGATTTGAGGAAAAAATTTGAAACTCAATTGACCCCTAAACTAAGTTGTTATTGGATTCGAATAATTTTCCGCTTATATTTTCCCAGAAGTATGATGAAAGCTCAAAGACGATCCAAATAAAAGAACCAACTGACCTACCTGCCCATGCCACAATGAAATTGCGAGAAATTCGCTTATATAACTCCCACTAAAAAAACTCAGTAACTCTTATACAATTAGATAAGTCATTCTACACATAAAAATTATAGGAGATTGTATTCCGATCGTCGCCGTCATGTTCAATCAAAAACAATCCAGATAATGGTAGTCAAAAAAACAAGTATTCAATAAAATATTGTGGCTTCAAAGCAAAAAATGAAGTAAATAAGACTTGTAGACTGAAAATCAATACTATTAATTATTTTACAATTATAGAATGAGAGGGTATATAGGTTTTTTAAGTTTGTAGACACCCTGTCAAACTTTGAAACGCATTCGGTTACCTGTACCTACTTACATACATACCTATGTATAAGATTAGTCAATGGTTCAATTAATTTTTTGCCTAGCCTAGGTTCTAAGGGAGTAAGAGCACCAAACTAAAAAATAAAAGGGTTATAACTACTACAGATAAAGATCATACAACTTTAAATGAATGGAACCAAAACCAAAAGAAAATTAATATAAGCTCCTTATGCATATTGTTCGATCTACCTTGCAATGGTGTTCACAAGAGGTTGTGTCAACTTCAAACCAATACCAGGTTCCACCATCGTGAAAGATGAAAACTATTGTTCAACAAATATGAGTCATTTCCAAACTTCCAAATCAAATATGAATTCATTCTCAAAGTGTACAGCTCGAGTAATGTATTAAATGAGCCCTGAGATGTACAAATTACAATGAAATAGGTGTAATACCTTTTATTAAAGTTCAATGTAATTTTCATCTGATAACAGACTAGAATAGTTTCTTACAAAAAAATCATTATCTTCATGAGACGAACGAATAGAGGAGAAAGGCACTACGGACATGACGCCATATTGACCAACATTCTTCCAGAAAGTACTAAGTCGGATAGAATCAACATAACGTTCTGCGTCAATTATTTATTGTATATTGAATTCAATATATTATTTATAAGGCGCACCAAATTTTAACAGTCAGTAAAAAGCAAGGGCAGTAGCCAATGAGTTGCACAGATGCCAATCTGGATGTCACTTGCTTAGGAATACGCCCCCAAAAAACAGTAGGTTGACCCAGAACGCCACGGCAAATAATAATAACCCGTACAGACTATGCCTTTCAGTACACTCTACGAGTGTTTATGAGTATTATTATTATTATTGTAGTCATCTTGCAGCACAAATTTTAATATTGAATAAATAGTTTGATAGATGTATTGATTCTGATTTAGAAATACACATGATTATAAGCAGCAACTAACTGGAATAAATAAAATTCCAACTTACACAGTAATAGTTAGATTGAACCAGTGTTCACTCACAATGACTCATTTACTGTTAAGAGTGAAGCACAAAAAATTCTGAGCTATAAACATAAATAATATTGACGAATAAAACTCAAAAAATAGGATGTTAATTCGATTTCAAGTTCTCTTCGGAACATTTCAGGAAACTGAAATTCGTATTCAGCCAAATTTTTAAAGTTTGTTCAATTAACCGATTTGTTGACAGGTTTAACATATATCTCATTGATTGAAAAGTGTGGATAGGTTAATTGTATCTGGGTCATTTCTGGCATCATGACCAATACTCCATCTCCACTATTATTTTCAAATAAGCCAGCTTCTCATTATTGAGGTGAATTATGGTGTTGAGAAAGGCAGGCAATAGATTTTCCGGTGTTAATGTCTGTTTACCAATAGTGAAAATCTTGATATTTTCTGCGCAATACATTGACACGTGTTTCTTCTTCCAAAAACCGAGATTCAGTATGATAAAATATGAATTAAAGATATTTAACTGATATATGGGCAATGGGCCGTGATGATAGAGCGTTGGCTTCTCGATAAATCAACCTAGGTGAGTGGGTTCAAATTACAGCGCAGTCACCGGCCTTGTGCATGGCGTCACACGTTAAAAGGTACGGGCTACGTCTTCCGTAGCTCGCACAAGTCTTTAGAAGAATTCTGAGAGTTGCTCGTATGTGTGCAACCAGATAACGGAAATAGCAATGATGATAATTTTCAACACTTCCGAAAGAAACATGTTGCAAATTTGGTCACTCTGAAAAATACCCTACCTCTCAAATGGTTTTGCAAACTTTTATATGATTCTTGAGTTCAATTTATAATTAGGATAGATGAACTGAATGAAGACTTACTAATTTGATAATTTTTATAAGCATCCAGTTATTTGTACTAGTTGTCATCAATTTGAAGAAAACTGGAGCAAGACTAAGGTAATTTTTTGGGTTTTTCCTTGCCAGTTCACAGACAACATTTACCGCAGCTGACTGTACACCTGGAACAAAAAAATATCAAATTATCAATCAATCAAAATTTTATTGAACTAGTTTTCTTTTACAATATTAAGTAAAATCTAACAAAACTGAAAAATATTAATTACCAAAACAGGTCAAAAAAAGACAAAATACAAAAACAGTAGTTTCTATACATATATTTAAATAAATATCACATCAAATTATGAATCTTGGGGAATTTCATCAACGGAATAGTATGCTTTCTTCAAAAATACACTGACTATGGAGATGATTTTTTCTCATTATTGAGCTTATTATATAGTTTCACACCACTGTACATGTGATGATTTTGTGATAGTGTTTAAAAGGTTGGTGTAATTGCAAATTATTCCTAATGTAATGATCATGAATTTGTTCCTTCTTTGGTAGACAAGAAATGCTGACTTTGATATAGATCATAGTTTGATAAATGAGCAAGCTTGGCATAGTGAATACATTGAAATATATGAATAATGGCCTGCCGTGTTCTCTGTAGCTAGCACCTGCATTCATTCTTATTGCCTTTTTGTGAACTGCAAAGACTTTGTTAGCATTACTTGATAATCCCCATTGTTCAAGACCATAGGAAATAACAGACTATGAAACTATGATAAAACAGTCTGAGAACTGCTGTTGAAACTGTATGCTTCAACTGACTTAGTAAATATATATTTTGGCTGAGTTTGAGTTTAACACTATCTATTTGCAGATTTCAGGTGAGTTTATTATTAATCACAACTCCCAAAAATTTAGAATAATTGACTTGATGTATTGATTCATTATTCAATTTCACTAAGTAGCTCCTATTTGTTGAGATATTTTTTGTAACAAAACTGAGCATTTGAGTTTTTGCAATATTCAACAGCAAATCATTGAGAGAACACCACTCAGGAATTTGATCTGTAGCATCTTGAGTTTTTTTAACTAGTGTGGAAGTCTTTTACACAGAAACTTAAATGTTTGTGTCATCAGCAAAAATTACAGTTGCTGAAGCTTTTATACAGTATTCAGGAAGATCATTGATGAAAATTAGGAAGAGAAGTGGTCCCGAGACTGAGCCTTGTGGTACTCCCATTGATACACTTTTTATTTTAGAACACTTACCATTGACACCAACCAACTCTTTTTGGCCAGAAAGGTAAGATATCAGTTAGATATAACCAAATAGCATTCAAAGCAATAATTTGAAGTTGAACACAACTCATTGAATGAACATAGTGTAAAAACAAATTGAATATATTTTTCTTTCACCAATATTTATTATTTATGATCAATGTACAAACTTCATGAAACAGTTCCACTAATATACTTTTCCCATAAGTATTTCAAAAACAAAGTTTTTTCAATTACCTGGATCTGGATCTTCTAATTTTTCTTTCAACCTAGGAAAGGCAGGCCTCAAGGCTTCTGGATATTTCAAAAATACTTTATACATCATCAAAACGGCTTTTTTTCTTATGTACGGTTTAGTTGAACTAAGCTGTAGAAAACATTAATGGAATTATCAGATTTTTGAAGGGTGCACATTATACATACCAGAGTCAAAATATCATTGGACAGATCTCTGGCTAAATCAGTGCTGATATAACAACTTAAAGATGTCAATGCTAGTCCTGCTTCATATTGGTTTTGTGAATTCAGTTCCTTTCTAATCATATTGGTGGTTAACATAAGTAACTGAAAATAAACATCAGAAAAAACAAAATCAATTAAACGTTAACCAAGACTTGACTCCAAATATAAAAGCAATAAGCAAATATTAATCGAAAAAATACCTCCTTTTTGAAATTCAATATGGTTTTTTAACTACAATCCTGGTACTTGAGGGTTTAGAGCCAAATATGGACAGATGTTTTGATCTCAAAAATCACGACAAAGCATACACATTGTTTTTATTTGACTATATACGAAATCTACCTAAAGTCAGCTTCTAAGTTCAAGATATCATACACAATATCTCAACTTAATGGTACCGATCTCAACAAAATAACGGAAGTGGCGGATAGCGTTGACGGTATTTTAAACTGAAACCATGGAGCATAGGGGTGAATTCCAAATAACATACTGAAGTTGAGTTTTAATTCAGCTGACTCACAAGACCAGTATCAATAAAAATTATTCAATTATTCTAAAGAAATGTTCAATATGCATGCTCAAGTCAATAATCATCATATTTAAGTGGCTTCCATCAAGAAAAGGTGGAGCCAAAGATAAAATCTGAATGTTCTTCTGTGACTTACATTAAAAAAAAACTACTCTAACTTGAATTATTTTTCTAGTGAATATAATTACCTCTGAATCACAGTGAAATGACTGGCTAGCAGCCAAGTATCCTATTCTCTTTAATGTAAATTTACTAGAACTCATAACTTCAATTATGTTGAATCCAGCCCAAGATATATCATAACCCAGCATCTGGAGCTGAAAATAAATGATCAGTAGATATTTTTAAGACATTGAAATATTTAGTTTGTAAACATATAAAATTAAAAATAAAAAAAAAAAAATGTTTCACAAAATATACTAGCTTTGGAGAACTGATTGAACAAATTTGTACACAAAACATAACTAGCATCACCATTTGAAACTGAACTCAATTTTTAGTTAACTAGGTAACAAAAACATGTTGAGAAATCTGTCTCATTGTGAAATTATTCCATTAAAACCAATGCTATAGGAATAAAACAAGTAATTTCAATAATCTTTGAATATCCTTTCTAATTAAGTATCTCAAAAAAGTTCGACGTATGAGACAAATATCTGATAGAAAATAACTGCTTCTCTACCTAATATGAGGAACATTAAACTCCTTTTGACAGATATTTGTACAACTTTCCTCAATGGGAACCCTATGGCAATCATTTCTTGTAATCAAACAGCAAAACTTATGCTTTATCTGGCCAGGGTGAGTCATTTGTGTCCCAGCCAAATTAATCATAAAGCTTGGTATTTGCTACATTCGTCTCCAGTCACTTACTTGGAACGTTTGAAGAAGTATTTTGAAACTATCAAAATGAATGTATTGTTTATTTGTTAGGTAGGTACTCATCGACAAACTTCTTGGAATTTATCAGATATTTTCAGAACCATCTTGACTAAACTTTGAAAATATTTTGATTTTGTTTGTTGGAAGAAATTTACAATGTATGGTTTGGGTTCAAATGTGGCTGAAAACATCCATTGCTTGATTGGTAGACTTCTGGGTTTTCATTATACATTATGATTTGTAAAAAATGCTCATGCTGATATTACATGAGATGTTCAGGATGTTCCAATGAAGTATTGCATTCAATTTTTTTTTTTTTTTTTTTAAATAATCTATGAAGATGCTATCACTCTTTAATGGTGTTCAGTGGTTTGGTTTATGAAATTGTTGGCTGGCAGTAATAGTTAAAATATTCTTACATATGTAAGCTTGGCAATAGCATTGCTTTTAACAGATAAGTTGTCTTGTCTAAGTTCCTGTTTGATTCCCTCCATGCATTCTGAAATATATTTCGCCTGAAAACAAAAACATTGAAAAAATATCAACATAACCTCAAATAATATCTTCTCACCTCATTTTCTTTATTATTTCGGATTCCTCTAACCAAATCTGTTAAATTTTTATCAAACATTCGCTCTATGTTTCCTTTCACCTTTTTTAAAGCCATTGTTGAGCTGAAAGTAATGAAAATCAATAAAAATTTCACCAAAGAGATTTTCAATATTGAAATGAACTATTTTGGAGATGAAAAATCTTACGGTAAAATTATCGTTCGTGATGAAATTCATGTATTTCATATCATATCACAGATTTTTTTATTGCACAGCTGATCACCTATATAAACTTATAAACAAACTCAAATCAGCAAATAACGAAATAACGACAAAATTCTGGAATCTGGACTGTGACTTATCAGGCTCTGTTTCTGTTTATCTTCGTTATCTTCCTTTCGACGTTTCGCCACGTTCACAAAAGTACAACACGAAATGAAAGGTCATTTGAAATTCGAACGCACTTGGCTCAAAAATCAATAACTTTACAGATGCAGATACGAAAGTGATACTTCATAATTTTCATTCTAATGTAATCGTCACGTTTCTTTTATCGGTGTGTTAATACTACTTGAATTATATTTTCAAAATTAGAACCAAACGAAACGGGCTTTATGTGTATTGTGTATGTGTTTTGACAGCGGTTTCGCAGAAAGAACGGCAAGAAGAATAAACTTTTCAGAGTTTATTCTTCTTGCATCTTGGTTCTGTGGTTCAAATGTCCATGAAATTGTTTTACGCTAGATGGCGCTCCGAATTTTGATGCAAAATAGTATAGTGGCCAAATTCTATAATTTCATTCAATTTTAGTGAATTGCTGAAAATGTCGAAAGTTGAAATCAGTTTATCAGATATTATTTCTTACAAGGGTATGACATGATTCTCTATTTTTAATGGGAAAATAAGGTAAATAAACTTTGTCTGTGGTACGATTGATGGAGTCGGGCACTGAGCAAATAAGTCTGGTAATGGAATTTTTGGATGCTACCGCCATTTTAAGTTATTATTCTGAAACCCTAAAAACTATATACAGGCATTACCACATGTTGCATAATTATTTGTTTTTGATTGGTAAATAATGTTAAGTGAAGAAAGATACGAAGTGGGGCACTGAATAAAAGCAATATAGGTATACTAACGGACTTCTTTCGCTTCTCCCGTCTTAAATTTGTCCTCATTCTGAAACTGAAGAAAACGGCTAAACTATATTAATTTGTTGCACAGTAGTCGAATAATAGATCTGTGATATACTTGTTATCAGTTCAACCAACCAATTATAGATGTCACGCTTCGCGCCCTTTGCGTAGGGTCACTAAATCAAGCAGGCCGTGCCGTCCTTACGGGTATGACCGATAGGCGTGGTCTAGTTTGAATGTACGAAATCACCCACAGAAAAAAATAGGTTATGTTAGGTACAACGTTTGTACTACTGACACATGTCAGTTTCAATGTCGGCTGAAATAGGTATTTACAATTAGTGGAAAGTCATGTTAATAAACTATTTTCATTTATATAATTTGTAATACAGTAATCGATATCATATAGGAACACAGTGTTGTGTGTGTAGAGAGTTGTTTAGTTTTTGCTGAAAAGATACTTTTTCCCTAAATATGAAGTAATGTTCAGTGACAACCTGCAAAATTACGGAATAGTCATAAATTATATTGACAAATTATATTGTATTCCCAGAGGTAAGTTCAAGAATATTTATAGATTGTTAATTAGTAGATTTAAAGAATACCTTTTGCTGTGAATTGGTTTTCTTAAGTTAAGAAATCCAAGGCAATAGGAATCACATATGTAGGTTTTTGCTTCAAACATTTATTTATGTACAGAAAATACCAGGAGCCTATAACACAAGTCTTACAATTGCAACAAGTCTACAAGTTATTGGTAAATCACTTATTCATTCGTTAAGACATACTCTGACTGCTCGACTTGCTTGAAATTGATTTTTCAAGAGGAAGACAAATGAAATACAAATGTTAGAGATGAGAGATAAACAGATGTGAAAGTGATCTCGAGCAGCTAGAGCAGTCTTCAATGAACGAGACTTATTTCATATACTTGTGGTTATCACAAGGTTCCGTAATTATCAGTGCCTCCGCTAGAGAAACTACAAATTACTTTGTTACAGAATAACTACACTTGTACGATTTATTTGTACACTTGTTGGAATTGTAGTGTTTGTGATAAAGGCCCAAGGTCATTCAATTTTCAACAAACATTTTTCTATGACAGTGAGTAAACTTGATTTCACGTAGGCACTGTTCACAGTGCGAAAAGTGATACTATTTAGCACAAGTGCGTAAAAAATCAACTGTTCCTGAATTATTTTTCTACCGATTGTTCGTACATTTACCAATTCTTGAAAATGACTATATTTTGTTGTCAAAGTTTACTCGGAAGTCATCTTTAGATGTTACGATGAAAATTGAAAACTTTATGAGATAAAATATTCAACAATTGCTATAATTTGTCGATATAATAACTGTCGTTGAAAAAAAATCGTATGATATATTTTCGTAAAGGGCTTTTTTTGTACTTGACTGCGCATCATTCAGCAAAGTTGATGCTTATACAGAAAAGTCCTACTTTACGAACCTGTGCCATAAACAACTAATTACTACTCAAGTTGATGAAACAAATTTGTATGTACCAGAAACTTTAACTTCTCTTCTTTTTTTAATTTCTCATTACATTTTCAATCAAGTTCTTCAGTTTTTGTTTTCAGGATTGATACGGGAAACCTTGAAGAAGAAATGGCTTTCATTGCTGAATCATTCAGTGGAAAATCAGTACATTCATGTGTGCAGTGTAAATATTGATATTTTTGTGTTTACTTGGACTGACAAATTTCATCTGAATTGTTTATAATTATGAAACCCCATTTATCAATTTTCAGATTCATTTTGGGGCTAATGATTTCGAGACAAATACCAAAACACTGACATTCCAGGACTTCTGGAGCAAAGCATGCCCTTCCCTCAGCCTGGTTAGCATACTGCATCAATGAAATTTATTGTATCACCACAGAATAACACATATTACAATAAAGAATTTCAACAGTAATACGATTTATGACACAGTTAATGGAGTAAAATCGAATGGCTTTCTAAAAACTATTTAATATGGCCTGGCAGTCTACTTAATGCCTTACAATTTGTTTTTCACTTCACACTACATTTTATTAATCGGGCTTCTTGAGATTTTCACTTCCACTTCATTTATCCACTCACAGTATATCATGGATGCTTTCTTATAACTTAAAGCGCATTCGACTGAAATGCTCGCGTTCGGTGTAGGAGCGCATTTAGTGTTGCTTTGATTTGGTACAGAATTCTTGATTATATACATGCAAAAAATTCGAATGTATGTAGCACAACTATCACTGGCACGAGGCACATGTAAAGTGACAAGCGCATTCGACTGGACCGATAAAATTATCAAAAAGCAGAACCAGTGTTTGCAGAAAGATTCGAATTCGTAGCGAGAGCTATTGCCAGTCGAACATAGATTTTGCTCTTACCTCGAGTAATACATGCCAAGATGCATAAGAATATTATTGGTACCGTAGCAGTGTATATCCAGCCGAACACACAAGCTCTATAAAGATTGGATTAAATGCACATTAGTGCAGCCAGTCGAATACACTATCAATAACTCAAGTTTTCACTGTTTTTGGTCTAATAACAAAGATTATGTGCTAATAAAATTTTGTATATGGCCAATAATAAATAGTAAATAGTCTGGTCTTTCAAAATCTTTCCAAATATGTGGATACGAATGCGAATGCTACGATGACCATCGTAGGACAATTTTTCATGTTTTTTTATCAACTTAACTTCCCAATTCCCGACCTTATGGGACTAGGTCGACGGCTGAATCTGAATCTGCACTCCATATTATGTAATTTACCCTTTGTCTGGACGGGACTGTCCTGGGCCCGGAAATCTACCGACAGTTTTTCGTAATTCGAGTTTATTGTGCACCTCTCAATTACAATCAATAACAAATTAAGAATTAGTACCTGGTATTTATCCAATCAACAATAAAATATAATAAAAATGAACCAAAAGTGACAAAGGTTCTTTTTATTAAAAAATACATAACCCAACTTTTCCCCTGCTTTCTCATTGGCACTTCTGTGGGTTATTTTGAACACTCGAACTACTTCAAGTATTAGACCACGCCTATTGGCCATACCCGTAAGGACGGAACGGCCTGCTTGATTTTTGTTTTAGTGACCTTACCTTTACGAATATCATTTACGGAATACTGTTTTTGGGTAAGAACGTGGAATGCTATGTGATGCTGTTGTAATCCAAAGTTCTGTTTAAAACCCTTACAATAGGTATTTTCCTCGGAAATAGTCCAACAGAAACCAACTACTGCTCCCCAAGACATTGAATTGTATCTATTAAATAGTTGGTAGATGAGTTTCTCAAAACTACTTTGAAATGCGCTCTCTATAGGTATACCTATCATACCAAAAATGATGATTCGAAAGATTGAAGTATGCAGGATAACTACTTTAGCGTATTCGAGCTGAATAATTGAATTGTCCGAGATTATTGTCAGTTGTTAAGCTGTGCTGTAAACCTTCCATAAAAAGTAAGACTTTATACAATGCTGTAAATAAACGATTTACAATAAGTCCATTTTTTATTTTTGTATTCACAACTAAAGCGGTCCATACGACAGCTGTAATTGACGAGTTGGGTGGGGTCGATTTGTCGATTAGAAAATAAGTCAAACAGCCGTGGGAGCGCCGGTTTGCCGGTTTCTTGGATGGACACTTTCATTAGGAATTCTCGACCGTGCTTGGGATTGTACGTTAAGAGGCAAGACTCTCGTTATTCTCAGATCGTAGAGATCTTCTGAAGACTTCCAATCTGAGGTTGCTCTCAAGGGTGCAGCTGGATATGAAGGTTAGAACACATTTTTTTCAGATCGGAATGACATAAAAGATGCCAGTACTTCAAGAAGGTCCACGGCACAACTGCCGAAAACTTCCCAGGAGCAGAGAAATGAGAAGACTAGAAAGGGAAACAGTTTCAGGTGTGGTAGGAGCGGACATTTCAGGAGATATAGCAGAGTGAAAATGCCAGCACGTTCGTGCAGGGCCGTATTACCCAGTAAACCAGCGAAGTCGCAGTAAGTGGCAGGGAATTCAATTTAATGTCTCTCTATGGATCAACAATGCGATTTTACTAATAAGTACCAGCGATTTCGCTTTGCGGACAATGATATGCAATAAATATTAACCTTGTGATTTCGCAAAATACCATTCAAAAGCAGTTAAAATCAATGCGATCTAGAGAAGTCCTTACGACTTTCACAATGTTACCACCATGCCACATATTTTTGACTGTTTTATATTAACTTTCATTTCGTGATATTTATTCACTTTTCAATAATATATTACTCGAGAAGTTCCATGGATTATGATCAGGCGACTTTTTTGAGAAGTGAACAGCGCCTCTTTCGACACTAGCGGCAGAGGATATTAACTGGTATCGGCCGGCCCATGGCCGACATTTTGACTTTGTCATTTGATGTTGATGAACATGTAGCTTGTAGCGCTATTGTTTGTTTAGTTTTAGAATTGTAAGTTGCTAACAAAACCTAATTATTGTATCGGTACTTTATAAAGTCGTGTATTTTGTAGGTATTCGTGCATAGTTCAGTCCCTTGGTGTAGAAAAGTTGCAAATTTTCTAAAGGTAAGTGAAACTTTTTGACTTCGTTTTGTAAAATAAACAAAATTATAAACATATTCGATGAAAAATTACGCGATTCATCTTCAAGTGGAAGGTGAGGTAGCAGCAGAGAAAATCTATAGGGTTGCGTGGGGGAATTGCAATAACGGGGTAAATGTAATAGGATGAGTTTATAGATGGTTTTATTGAAAAACTGGTGCTGCCATCTCTGGTATGTGTTAGGTACTTTTTGAACTATGCGCCGACCAATTTGCGAGACAGTTCGGTGGACGGATGAGCGACTGAAACAATATCAGTTGAGTGACGTAAGTATTGCGTGGTGTGCAAATTGATAACCTAAATTTCAATCGGTGGTCATCTCGGAAAGAATCGTTAGTTTTTCATTTTATTTGCATTAGTGTCATAACAATTAATGTTGCAAAGGGAATTAACTGCATATTTTTGCTGAATATCTACGGAATATTATATTATGATGTTTATTGCATTTACCCCTTGAATTTTAGGTATAGGGGAAAATGTGATAACATATCAAGGGGAAATTGTAATATTTTATTACATTTACCCCTTTTTTCAGATGGTGCGAAATTATGTCAAAAAGAGAGGATCGGAGCCCAAATACTCTGAAGAAAAATTACAAAGAGCTCTTGGTGAGATAAGAGCTGGTACTATTACCACACACAAGGCGTCTGTTCTTTACGGAATTAATTCCATTTGCCACGTTGTATTGCCGAAATAAGGGAACTCGAGGTGCTATTAAAAATTTAAAGGACGTAGAACTGCACTTCGCGAAAATGTTGAAAACGTTTTGGCAACTTCTGTTAAATCCCTGGCTCAATGGGGCTTTGGTTTTAGTCGCAAGGAAATTCTGGAGCTAGTAGGCCAGTACGTTAGAGTAAATAAAATCGAAACTCCATTTAAAGGTGGCATACCAGGGGAAGACTGGTTCCTCAACTTCAAAAAGAGACATCATTTATCAATTTGGAAGCCAGAACCGTTAGAGTATGCTAGAAAAAAAGCTGCCACAGATCCATTCATCATCTATGGATATTTTGATCTCTTGAAAAAAGTTCTGACTGAGTTAAACTTGGAAGACAAGCCCAAACAGATCTGGAATTTGGATGAAAGCAGCCTTAGTATAGATCCGTCAAAATCGAGAATTGTTGGAGAACAAGGTAAAAGCTCATCCAGAGTTGTCAGCACATCTGGAAGAGAGAATACAACGTTCGTGCTGGCTGCTAATGCTGCTGGTGGTCGAGCTCCACCTTTAATCATTTTCAAGGCCAAAAATATGTGGTACCAGTGGAAGGCACAACCAGACAAGGAATATCCCGGTACGGCCTACGCTGCCACTCCGAATGGTTGGATGGAAACAGAGGTGTTCAAGAATTATTTTGAAAAAGTCCTCGTTCCAGCTTTGGGTGATGAACGGCCAGTCTTGGTCATATACGACGGCCACTCCACACATGTTTCTCTCAAGCTCGCAGAAACTGCTGTGGCCAATAACATAACAATTCTCAAATTGCCAGCCCACACAAGTGATATACTTCAGCCATTAGACATTGCTGTGTTCAAGTCATTCAAACAAAAATGGGACCAAACTGTTGCAACTTGGCAGCGACAACACATTGGTCAAAAGCTACCGAAAGCACTGTTCTCACAATTTTTGGGAGAAACTTGGATCAACACCAGTGAAGATGTTATCGTGAGTGGATTCAGAAAATCAGGGATATTTCCATTCAGTTCTGATGTCGTTCCAAGAGAAAATTTCTGCAAGAATGCTTTAGAGCGATGGGTGAAGCACCTTGCGGGGGATCTTGAGCCAGGAGTGAGACAAAATGAAGCGGGTCCTGATATTAATTGTCCAATTAACTCGTCATCATCAATTAAAAATTCACTTGCTCCACAAGTGCAAGAGGAGGCCATTCCCACAACATCTGAGTCGTCAATTGCCAACGAAGCAGATTTACAAATATCCGTAGCACCAATTCCTCATTCAAATGAAATACAAGCCCAAAACGCTGCGCCAACAATATCATTGGAAGAGATTATTCTTTCAAATATACAGCAGAAACATCTGCCGGCAAATAAACAAAAGAAACGCAAGGTTGTAACAACTTCAGCTTGTTACATCTGCTAAGATGCTTGAATTATTAAAGGAAAAAGAAAATGAAAGTGCTAACAAGAAAAAAACAAAGGAAACAAGAAAGCACAAAAGAAAGGCAAAGTTAAGAAAAAGACTGAAGATTCAGAAGAGGACAGTACGGATGTAGGTTCAGATAATGAAGTGCAATATGCAAACTCTGACGAAAGTGACTGGGTAGAAGAAGAAGCTGAAGAGCTCATAGAAGAATCTGCAATGAATGACACAGAAAATATGGTAGAGGAAGAGAAAAATATCTGTATTATTAAGTGGGTGATTGTTAAATATACATTGGCAAAACGACAAAAATATTATGTGGGCATCGTGCAAAACAAAACTGACACTCATTGGGTGGTAAAGTTTGTACGAAGCAAAGGTGCAAACTTTGCTTGGCCTACAGTAGAGGATATTGATGTAGTCACCGCTGATGCCATAGTAAAAATATTACCAGATCCAGAAATAACAAAGCGTGGTATAATATACTTTAATTTTAGGTTCAGAAATATGATTATTTCGTAAGCCTTTCTTTCACTGTTTCAAGAATAATTGTGTAGTCTGTAAGAAAAAGTTCATATCTCTGTTAGTTTTCACGGGATCTCTTTGAAATAAAAACCAAAAATAAACTCGATATTCCTATTTTATTGCATTTACCTCTGATTTGAAACTATTTACAGCAGTACGAAATTGAACAAGATTATTACATTTGCCCCTGTACACGAGGTAAATGTAACAAGCTAGCCCTTTTTTTCAAACTTTGATAA
Organism: Chrysolina americana; assembly: GCA_958502065.1. Classification (NCBI taxonomy): domain Eukaryota; kingdom Metazoa; phylum Arthropoda; class Insecta; order Coleoptera; family Chrysomelidae; genus Chrysolina; species Chrysolina americana. The sequence continues at coordinate 35,264,032 of OY293410.1, read as the reverse complement.
ATATCCGAAATCTAGTTACTTTCAATTCGACACATTACTTTAAATGTTAGTGTTAATTACACACGGCATTTGAAATTTTTATAGTTATATTAACTAAAAAGTTATCTTTGTTTGAATATGTTATTCCAGTTATGGTACTCGCATTTACCCCATTTAACCCTACTGAAAACAACTATAATAATAATAATAATAATAATAATAATAATACTTTATTAACCACTTTGGTACAGTAGGTAGGTACATATGGTAGTCAAATAATAGGACAATAATGGGTATATATAAGTAATGTAAAAATATATATATATATAGATAAAATGTACAGATGAAAAGCACTAGTCATAGAAGTTGAATTAATAAAATCAGTGTCACAGCTTTACATGCAGAGTTATAAAAGACGTACATAAAATATAATAAATACTTAGGAAGTATCATCCATATACTCTTGCAGAGTATAGTAGCACCTGTCAATCAGTAAACATTTAACTCGATTACAAAAAATTTTGTCAGTTTGAGATTTTTTTATCTCATTCGGCATTTTGTTGTAGAGAGACAAAGCATTGTAAGCAGGGGAGTTTTTGTATTTAGAAGTTTTATGATTTGGCATCCGCAGCTGTTCTCCGAATCTTGTACTATAACTATGTGTTGATGCAATCGTTTCAAAGGACTCAAGGTTGTTTCTTGCAAATTTAACACATTTGAAAATATAAATGCATGGAACAGTTAACAGTTTTTCTCTTATAAAAGCCGGTTTGCAAGTATCTCGATAGCCCATGTCAAAAATCAGTCTCAAAATACGCTTTTGACCCACAATAACTGAAAACGTTATTGATTATGATTAGGTTAGATACAAAAATGTACTGATGGACCATGGGCTCTATATGCAGATGGAAATCGAAATAATAGAGGAAATAATTATAATAACATTTAATAGACAGATGTGTGATATTTTTGATCCATTCTAATGCCCTCAAATTATACAGGGTGGATAAAAATGATTTTAGTGAAAATGAGCAACTGAAAATTATAAAAATTCAATAGTTGTTTTCTGTTGAATACTTGCAAACGAAAAATGTATAGGTCTATGCGGAAATACCGTCAAGTAGGGTCGTTCACTCTCCTTTGATAAGAGTATTCGATAATTTTTTTCACCACCACTTCATAATTTTGAAACACCTCCATTTTCTGATTTCTGATGCTCTCTAAATAATTATATTTTTCACTCATATATTCTATTTGAGAAGGAGTAAAAATATTGAAGATTATGTAGTGGTGTAGTGGGGATGGCTTTACAGGCAGTACCTTTAGGATAACGCGCATTAAATGTATTCCCCAAACTAATGCCTTAAAATAGCGCAGCAACTTATCCTCAACTTTTCATTTCAGGTTTATTGTGGAGGCTGCATGCAATGAAGAAAGTTTTTTTTAGTTGCGTCGATTTCTGTGATTAGCCACCATTGAAAATTTTGTTTTCGTGATATATATAAATCATGTTATTATTTTGTCGTTTTATGTTATTTTATATTAGTGTTAATAAATATGTTGAAAGTTATATCAAATTGCTTTCCATTTATTCATTCCAGAGAAATTCCCAAACCTACAGTTATTTCATCAATTTGGTAAATATAAAAGGAATGCTTTCAAAAGTTCAATGCAGTAATTACAAAGGTGTACATTCATTTAATTTCCGTGAGAGGTGCATTTATATTTCATTTAAATATTTATAATCTTTCAAAAGCCGCTGTCTATAGAAACTTAAAAATGTACGCTTCGCAACGTCTTGGGTAGTTACTGGCGATGAGAGTGTTTGCGGACATTAAGCACTCGCAAATAATTACTAGTGCCTCTATTTTGTATCCACATTGCGAAGTCGCAGATCCCAGCAGTAACTCTTTGCAACTTCTATGCGATGGATTCTGGTTCACTGGGTATATACCTATTAGGCCAACCTAAACCCTGGCTCAGGGAAGAAAGTGAAAAAGGAACAAAAAATTGAAGAGCGCAAAGTGCTCTGGGTTACGTGAGCAGATTATAACACCTGTAGAGCAGAAAAGTACAGATAAATGGTCTTAGATCACGTTTTTTCCCATGCAGGGGGCGCTGGTGGTGGGGGATTTCTTACAAGACTAATATAATGAATGGCCTTAAAAGGAAGAGTAGAAAAGTGAAATTCTTGATCAAGAAATACATTATTGCAAAGAACTGTTTTGACAAAGTCTTCAATTTCTCGTGGACTAACGTGACGATGTATTAATGTATTATCCCTGCTTCTGTGAAATCTAATTGCTGCGCGGCTGCTGGGAACTCTGAACGACGCTGAACATCGAAATATTGGCTATGCTGATGATATAGTGGTCAGAGCACAGGGAAACAGTTACAGATCGCATGCAGAAAGCTCTGGTAATGAGATGAACGGTCTTGGAAGAGCTGAACTTCAACCCCAACTTCACAAGAAGAAGAAAAGCAGAGGGACTGATTGGACCCATACGCCTTTGAGGGGAAGACGTACATATAAAGGGGGAAGTCAAATATCTTGGAGTAATTCTCCAAGTTGACCTAGAACATCTAAAAAAACAACCAAAAAAAAACGGTGATGTCGCTGTAATGGTCAGACGTTCTTTTGGAAAAAAAAAGGGGGCTCCAATTTGTTGCTAAAAATTGGAGCTATATAACAAGATTAGCCAAGGTGCAAAGACTTGCCTGTATTGAAGTCAACACCAGCTGCATCCACGGAGATGCTTCTGGGAGTTGCCTCCTCTCTCTTCAGTGGTGTAGGAGGAGGCAAATGCCTTCAGACTGCAGAATACGCACAACAACTTCAACATTGGAACAGGGCATATCGTTTGAATTGTGATTGGGGACACGCTGGAATTGAGAATGAATCACATTTCGAAAATCTGGTACTCAGATGGATCCAAGACTGGAAATAGGGCAGGCTCAGGAATGTTCTCCAGGAACTCAAGTCTTGCATCAGCTTCTCACTTGGCACCCAAACCTCTGTGTTTCAGGCAGAGGTGTACGCCATCCTCCAATGCGCGGAGAACAATATGAGAAAAGTTGATGGTTCGCATATCAACATCCTGTCAGGCAGTCAAGGGGCACTCAATGCCTTGTGCAGCAAGGAAGTGACGAACAAACTGGTATGAGACTGCAAAGGAAAACAGAGATCACTGGCAGACCGGAATCACGTCAAACTGATACAGACACCAGGGAGTTGCAGGAAATGAGAAAGCAGACGAACTCACAAGAAAATATTCGGAAAATTCCTCAAACCAAGAACCTTAGGGGTACCGAAGTTTCTCAAAGCAAGAGCGTCTGTAAGAGACAGGATTGGAGACAAATACAATAACTACTGGAAAAATATCCTAGAAAACAAACAATGGAAAGATTCGTGCCACAAAAAAAAACGGCAGACTTGGTAGCCTACAGGGGCCAGCTAAGAGTGGTTTGGGGCTCTTGACTGGTTACGCACCGGTGACGGAACACCTCTACAAAATTGGACAGTATAATGACGACCAGACCTGCAGAGTGTGCTGTAAAGATTCAAAAACAGTAACATACATACTGTGCTGCTGCGAGGCTCTAGACCGCAAAAGAGAGGCGATTTTTGGAGAGCTATTTTGCAGTTCTCACCCAGCAAAGAACGCAAAAGTACTGGAGTGGGTAATATGATCAGACTATATACAGAGGACAGATACAATGGACCCGCAAGAGCGCAGTTTTTGGTTAGAACTCAAATATGGAAACGATTATGCTAGAATTCTTCGTTGAATTTGACTCATTTTTGGTCAACTACATTATTATAAATTATAAAAACCATTATTCTGTAACACTTGCATCATATGTCTTGTGCGCAGCTCACTCTCATTACTCAGTTGACACATACGCAGTTGACTCCTGCATTGAAGTTGTTCATTTGCTCAAAACTTTAGTACCTGAGTCGAAGGTCTGACAAGTTACGCGAACCGTGCCAGTGGATGCATGGCGGTGGGAAAGCACCGTCTTAAACCGAGCCTCGAGGATACCGGGCGACCCTTACCCTATAGTCAAAACTACTCTGGAACAGACACGTAGAAAAGATCGTTAACAAGGCAAAATCATCACTGATGGTGTGCATGAACATTGCAGGAAAAACGTGAGGCTGCAACCCATCAATACTGCGATGGATGTACACCATGATAACGAGACCTATGATCACCTACGGGGCAGTAGTGTGGCACGGCAGAACCGAACTCGCCATAACAAAGAAAATCCAGGAGAAAGTGCAAAGACTAGCATGTCTTTGTATAACAGGAGCAATGAGGTCGACTCCAACAGCAGCAATAGAGGTAATTCTGGACCTCACTCCTCTCCATATCGTGGTGGGGAGAACTGCTTGGGGCTAAAGTCGGACTCAAAGGGACAGCACACAACGTAAGGGGCTCAACCCTGACCGAAAGTGCATACCTTGCCGATCTCCCAACTGACGAAATTACCAGGAAATTCAGTTTCGAGAAATTTTTTCGAACCGAATTAAATACCAAAAGTGAATGAAGCATAGCATCCATTCGAGCACTGGGAAAGAATACCATAACATGGTAGACGGACGGGTCCAAAACTCGCACCAAATACTCCGAACCCATGGGCCAGTTCCCCAGTATTTTTCCAACGGAAATTTACGCCATAGAAAGGTGCATTCAATTCATCCTCGACAGGAAATACCGGAACAAGGAAATCGCAATCCTCTCCGATAGTCAAGCAGCTATCAAAGCGTTGAACTCATATAACATCAACTCAAAGATGGTCTGGGAATACCTAGACAAACCCAATGATCTGGGCTGGAACAACAAGGTGATCCTCCTCTGGGTGTCGGGGCACGTCGGAGTGGAGGGCAATGAACAAGCAGATACCTTGGCACGAAAATGGACTGATTAACCTCAGCAAAACTACTCTAAAGGCAATCACAGGATTTTTGAAACGGCACTGCAGACTCAAAGAACCTCTAAGGAAGCTAGGCTTAGAGGAGGACAGGACCTGCAGATTCTGTGGGGAACATCCAGAAACATCATACCATATATTGATGGAGTGTTATGCTGTACATCACAACAGATTGAATATACTGGGATCGTACCAGCTGACTGAGGGAGAAATACCACAAATAGACCACCTCAAAATCCTCAGATTCCTCAAGGAATTGGGGCTTGAGGGGCTGCTGTAAACGGGAACACCTTGAAATAGCAGAAGAAGATGGGGAACAATAGATCTAATTAGGGCGCAGCGCATCTGTCACCATCCATACCTACCATTACCTACATAAGGTAAACAAATTAGAATGTGAACGTTGGTGTAACGCCCAGATAGTAGTTTTCAAGTAACTTATACAGTTCTCTGTGGAGCATCGAGAGGAGTTTGATCTGTACGAAAACAAAGCTCTCGATGTTGGTGAAAATGAAATATTATATGACGGTGTTAGCTTTTCTGGGCGAGACAACTTCAGAGTGAATACTATGTTTGGATATTCAAGCTCAGCTAGTTAACGATGCAAGCATGACATCACATCGAGAAGGAACGACAACCATGTTAGACAGTGGCATTTTTCGGCGACTCTAGAGTGTCCCAAACTATTCTGAATGGTGATCTCTCACGTAGACTCTCTGCGGTTCTGGAATGATGGAGAAATCTACTTGCCGGTATGTATAAACGACGATCGATCAATTGCAGAGTTAGTTACAGTCAGAGTGCAGATAAAAATACAGAGTTTGGCTAAGCGATAGTAATAAAAGTTACTATGAATGTATAAAATAAATTAGAACTTATAGTTTACGATTCTGAAATGAATTGGCGTATTAAAATTAAGTGCATTTTTATTAGAATATTTTTTTGGAGGTTAAGGAACCATTGGAAATAAGGAACATTCTAGGAAAATTAGCTGAAAAGGCAAGGTGAACCTCTCGAGGACGCTTATCCCAAGACCGTTGTGTGAAGAATTGCACCCTGCACAGGCTTCCGTAGCGAGAGGCCGCTGTGAACTAAACACATCGGATATAAACAAGGAATGTTGAAAAAATCCCCCTTGGTCAAGGGACAGTACTAGGAACCATAGCGTGGGGGATGGAGCCTACGATCCGGTGTTCGGGTTATTATTATTATTATTATTATTATATAGAAATGATCGGAGTTAAAGCAGGTAGAGTTCGTGGCCGATCTACGACGAACCTGTCTTGACATTTTTTGACAATAAGAGCAGTTTCTGGAATTGGTATTTTCCCGACCACAAGAAAAGCAAGTTTCTTTGGCGTTGGAGATTCACGGAACCCATGCCCAGGTTCTCTGCAATTCCAACAAATACATGCAGTACGTGTTTGGGTCGGAGCTCCAGGTTGAAGAACAATGTAATCTGAAGAAATTAAAGGCATAACAGATTTAACATTGTGTTTTTGAACTGAAATCCACGTGGGTACCAGGGGGTTTTTCGTAGTACAATTCTGGTTTCAATAAGTTTCTGAGATTGGTGGGAGGCGGACAAAAATTTTCCGCTCTCAACCACGACTGAGTGTAGTCAAACCAGAAATTTTACATAAGGCAAATACATTTCTTCTTCTCGACTTTAAACGACACTTCTTGAGATTTTCCATAGCGGCTATGAAATTGTTCACAATTTCTCTGGGTCCTTGAGTTCGGTTTCTGATCTCATCCTGAATATCGAACTCATAATCGTACGCTAGAAATTTCCTCTCAACTTACCAACCAACCGATCTCAAGAATTAAAATGTTGGGTCCTCAACCACAAGAACGCATTATTGGTAAAAAGCTCAGCTCTGCTTTACCTCGTTTGGGTAACGACAGTCTCATTCGAAAAAGGTACTTTTTCCGTACTTGTTAATAATAATAATATATAATAAAAATACTCCCTCATAAAAACCAAACCAAAGGCATAGACGACGCGGGTAGACGACGGCTATTATTATTATTTAATGTGGTGCTCCAGGCGACTTTCTCAACTTTTATCATTTTATTCTTCGATTTATGACACAATGTTTTTAATAGTATAAATATTTCAGAAATTTATTTTCTAGTTTCAATACTTTGACTTGCATACTTTAACTTACTTTGTATTGGACTAACATACAGTGTCTTTCAAAAGTATCGAAACGGTCTCATATTTCAGAAACGGCCCTGAGAAAATTCATGAAAATTTCGACAGGGTGATTTTTGATGATGCCCGATTCAATGGTGATATCGGTAATGTTGCCAAATTAACAGTTTTGCATATATTGAGGGAAATTCATTTTTTTTAAATGGCGACGTTAAGAGATTGGATATACTGGGAGAAATATAACCGAAACTCTTATACAGTGTCTTTCAAAAGAATCGGAACATTCTCATATTTCAGAAACGGCCCTGAGAAAATTTACGAAAATTTCTACTAAAAGGTTTTTGATGATGCCCGATTCAACGGTAATATCGGCAATGTTACCAAATCAACAGTTTTCCAGATATTGAGGGTAACTCAATTTTTTCAAACGGAATATCCTATTTATTTCCATTGCAAACAATTCAGCGACGCCTCATTACTTATGTCTACAAATATCAGATTTTAAATTAATGTAGTTTTTGAAATATGACAACAGTCTGGGAACCTTCCAATATTTTCAATACGGTGCAGGAAAAATTCGTGAAATTTTATACAAGACGGTTATTGATGATGCCAGATTCAAGGTGATATCGGCAATGTTGCCAAATCAACAGTTTTTCAGATATTGAGATTAACTCAATTTTTCCATATGGAACACCCTATCTGTTTTCATTGCAATCAATTAAGCGACGCCTCATTACTTATGTCTCCAAATATCCTCATTATCTGAAAAACTGTTGATTTGGCAACATTGCCGATATCACCATTGAGTCGGGCATCATCAAAAACCATCTTGTATAAAATTTCACGAATTATTCTTGAAACGTATTGAAAATATTGGAACGTTCCCAGACTTTTGAACGAAAAAGCCATGATGTCATATTTCGAAAATTGCATTGATTTAAAATCTGATATTTGGAGACATAAGTAATGAGGCGTTGCTGAATTGTTTGCAATGGAAATAAATAGGGTATTCCGTTTGAAAAAATTGAGTTACCCTCAATATCTGGAAAACTGTTGATTTGGTAACATTGCCGATATTACCGTTGAATCGGGCATCATCAAAAACCTTTCAGTAGAAATTTTCGTAAATTTTCTCAGGGCCGCTTCTGAAATATGAGAATGTTCCGATTCTTTTGAAAGACACTCTATAAAAGTTTCGGTTATATTTCCCCCAGTATATTCAATCTCTTAACGAAATTAAGGAGTACATTGGGAAAACAATTTACCAGGTTCTCTGGCCTTACTGCTGTATTGCCAAATGTTGAGAATCTGGTTCTGGCCGCTGCGGGGCATGTACATAAAACGTGTTTAGCTGTTTCATCCTCCTCCATGCATAGATGGCACTCTGCATCTTCTGCAAGTCCTATTTTATGTATGTGGTGTTTGAGTTTGCAGTGGCCAGTGAGCAAACCAACTATAACTCTGAGATATGTTCTACTGAGTTCTAGCAGTTTGTCGAAGTCCTGTTTTTTCCTTGTGCAAGCAATAAATGCTTTGGAATGGGCTAGGTCCGGTAGACTACGCCAATACTCGAGTCTTTTATTGTCTACCCAGGATGTTATAACATTCTTGGCAGAGCCGATTACCGGTTCTGGCCCAGTGAACGTTATTTCGGCCCCCCTTTTTGCTAGGGCGTCCGCTATTTCGTTCCCTTCTAGGCCCGTGTGACCTGGTATCCAGACTGGGTTAACATTGTTGCGTTGTGCCAGTCGGTTTAAGGTTTCTCTGCAGTTCCATACTGCTCTGTATTTAAAGCAGTTGGATTCAAGAGCTTTGAGTGCTGCTTGACAATCTGCAAATATTTTTACTGTTTTTCGTGTGTGACGTCGAATTTTCAGTTCCCTTGCACACATTTCAATGGCATATACCTCTGCCTGGAATACCGTAGCTAATTTACCCATACTGAATGAACGTTTCACTACTGGGTTCATCCCGTATATTCCGGCTCCGACTCCTTCCAGAGTTTTGGAACCATCGGTAAACCAACGTTCATTTGCCCTACATATTTCCACCGTTATGTACTTTTTCAATCCTAGTACGGGGTTCCTGAGGCTGCCCGGAACCTCAACATGTAGAATAGTTGTTGAAAAACGTGTCAGTAGTTTTAAAGCCAAAAGTTGTGTTGTGGCATGACTGAATCCTTATTCAAAATCCTCTATTAGAAACTCAACCAATGTATGGACGTTAGATGATCAGCCAATTGATGTACATATCTGGACATTACCTGTACGTCCAATAGGTAACATCCGTTGGACGTCCAATTCATGAACATTCGTTTAATATTGATTTTAAATATTGATGATAAAATGACATTGGTATAGTTTATTTGACAGTACCTAATTGTATAATTATTATCAATGACACAGAACATTTTGTTCGTTGTAGCTCAGCGAGCAAAACTGACTGGGGATCATAAAAAAAAACATCAATTAAAGAAGAAGAATATATGAGGTTAGGTATTCGTTTCGACATGTTCCAAGGAGTCTCTGAGATAGATGAAGTCTACTGCGCAGTTTATTCATTTGGATTTATCGTGAAAATTAGTGAATTGTGCATAAGTGAAACTGTTGTGTTTTGGTGGTTTCAGTCACAGAAAACATGTTTCAGTATATCTTCAATGAAGATTCACAGATGACTATACTCAATATCAGCTTTCAACTGTTTGAAATTAATAATCAAATGAAGAGCATGAGCTTTAGAAAACTGTTTTTGAACAAATATTACAAGATATGAACATTGCGAATGAAGTTAAATGAGGATGAATATGAGCTTGAGTCATTCTAAAATTATTCACAAACAGTATGTGTGTAGTAACTGCTAATTCTGATTCACAAGAATGTAACATTTCGTCAGTTAGATACAAAAGTAGTTTTGGGGAGGAACTAAACAAATCTGATGATGATGATTTGGTACTTTCTAATTTCCATTCTGATCCTTCTGAACACAAAAAGAAGTACACAACGCTCACTAACTCCCCAACTGGCAATGTAGGCATTCAAACGTAACGTCCTCTATAACACTGTAAATGAAATATTTAGATTTCTGTAACCTGACTTTCCTGAAGTACCTACTTGCCTACCAAAATGAGCTAGAACCTTATTGAAAATTCTTCGTAAAGTATATCCAACTGTAATTGCTCCTGGAATGTATTATCATATAGGATAAAGACTGCTTAGAAAAGCTATTCAATTTTCCATCAAATGATATTTTTTGAGGTATCTGATGAAGTATGCATTAATTGACTGCTTGCCCATATAGGTAAAAAGAGCAGATATTGACAACTGCTGTAAAAAAATTATCAAAGTACGAATCTTTTTGTTTCGCCCTTTGTATGTCTGTGATTCTAGTCCAATTGCCAATCACTGCATTTTGTTTCACAGGTGCTGCGAAGAAGGCATGTGAGAAATAGAGTACTGCATAATGAAATAGCCGAAAAGCCAATGAAAAAAAATCAATCCAGGGATTTTAAATGGTAGATTTTTAAAAATATTTATTAATTTCTTGTTATCAGTAATTTCAGTTATAGAAAGTAAATATGTATTATATTGTTGTTGTTATGTGCCACATAAAAAATTGTTTAATGTGTTTTAGTTTGTTTTGTTCCATTTTGTTATTATATTATTCGAATTATCTTGTACCCATACAGTATATTTCCAAAGTATTTTCCAGTATTCAAAGGACATCTATTCTCTGGATTCATTTCGGATATACAATGGATGAACTTCGAACGTTCAGGAAATATTGTTCTTTGGATGTACTCTGGACATATAATGGACCCCCAAAATACACAATGTACATCCTTTGGACGTTTTCTGGACTGTAATTGTACGTCCATAGTGGTGTCCTGTAATTGGTCCATTGAATGTACATTGATTCAAATCTGGACATCAATTGGATGATTTGAACTTCCACATTCAACGTCCATTAGTCATCCATTGTATGTACATGTGCTGTGTAGGCTAAGAGCGGCCCTGCTTACTACTAACAGTTCAGTCAATTAACATGGTAAGTTGTCTTAAAGTACCTTCAACTTATATCTTCTACTGCCTTGCTATAATTAAGTTTGCAGGTAATGAAAAGAAATGCCTAATTAAAATGTTCAATTCAGTTCAGTTGAGAGTCACTCTCTGTATTTCAAACAAATCAAATGAATTCACTTTAAGCCTGAGAAAAACTCCACATGTCCACTACATTACCATAACAAAAGAGGCACTCTCATCAGCCTCGGGGGAATTAACATCAACCCTTCGCACCCCGCACCCCACCCTCTTTCACAATCACCCTTCTAGCGACAAATTGCACACATCCAGGTCCAGGACATCCACTCTGTGTAAACATTGATCTTGAGATCGCCTGTGTTGATTGGACCTCGCGACACCTGGGTGTTGCTAAGCAACGCCTAGCCTAGGGCGGCCACGTTGCTAGGAGACGACGGTAAGGGGTGCGTGGCACACTACACACTACCCTCGCTCTTGGAAGGGGCGATGATGGGAATGCGTGTGTGTGTCGGTTTATTAATTGCTGCCGGATGAAGAATTATTGTGATGATGCAGAGGGATTTTAATATACCCAGTCGGATTTTGGAGTGCATGATATTGACGTTTACGGAATGTGACACATTATCGATGGCTTGACTAACTGGTGTAAAAGTTAGCAAATATTTTTATACAAGTATTTGACGCAAGGTTACTATCATGATAGCTCAAATAGTATATTGTTTTTTGTTTGCATGGGCACTTCGCAAGGATGAAACTTCATTTCGTCAAATTGAGAAACTCCAAAATGAAATTTGATTATAAAAATAATCCAGCCTTTCGCATATTTTCCTACACTATTATATAGGATGTAAACAGATGTAATCCAACAGCCCTATACGAATGCCGAATCACGTCTATCCAACGCCTGGCAAAGTTTTTCTACAAGAATATACTTTGCCGTACTTCCTGTAACCACCAACTGACAATCGGAAACATGAGACATCTGCCAACTAGTTCCGCGATTCAACTCACTCATCAGTACAGACTCTGCCACAATACAATTAATTGATTTCCAATCGGTTTTGTTAACTGGTACTACGATAACTCCGGCACCCACTAAGAAAGTAAGCAACAGAGCCATCTATAGAAATTAAGAAACAACATTTTTTAGCTAAACTCGTGAAGTACTGATACCTTTTATAAAAATATTCCATACTACTTATATCACCAAAGATTTAGGAAAGATTGACTAATTAAAAAAATTTACATGGTATTGTGAACTTGAGTAATACATTCTGTGGATTATTCATCATATTGATAAACTGTGAATGTAGGTATGGAGTGTTTCACATAATAAATAATAATAATAATCAATTGGATTACCAAATACTTTTTGATTACTATTTAAGTGAAAGGGCAGGTGTTTTGATTGAGACTCGTCTAACAGAATTGTCTTTCGAAATAATACAGTAACATATTCAACAATGTTCGGCTCTGGTACCTACCTACCACATACTAGGTAAAAATATTTGGAGATATTCAGTAAATATGGGTAAATAAGAAAAAACAACTTTTATTGATATATTATATTTTTGATGCGAAAAAAGTTCTTATTAGTATCGATAGCTTCATTCTCTTCAGTTCTCTTGAGCTTTCAGTTTGTAATATAGCAAATATTTGGTAATTTACTATACATTTGATAAAACATGGTCATATAATTCGGAAAAACATTTTTTTTATATTCGATAACAGTTCCTTGTTACAGAATTTTTTTTTTCATGGCCTTCAATTATTTAGCTAAGCCATTGTTTCAGAATCATGAAGGATCCATAATAGGATATTCATCAACACTTTCACAAATTTGCACAAAGTTTGATTAATCTAGAAGGAGAGGTCAGGTGGCTCTGAGTTTTATGTGTATAAATTTGAAAAAAAGATTATTATCTCCTTTTTTTCTTCTCCCAGTACATACATGAATATCTATTCTTGATTACCTACTTTTATTTGATGATGTGGGGAGATATTTCAACATTATTTGAAATCTTATTTTGTTCTAGGACCGTAATGAAGTTCAAAATTCAAATGTTACTGAAACTGTAGCATGAATGAACTTTATGAGGAAAAATGCAAGTACTTCTTGAATGTAATTCGGATCATAAACGATCATTATGTTATATACTGACTCATCTTCCAAGAACTTTTTTCTGATTGTCGAAAATAAAATGCGTGAAGAACACCTGATTTGATTGAAATTATGCAAAAGTATATATTCGAGGGCGAATGTTTAAAAAACAACAGAGTTTCTGTAGTCATTTGTATGAACTGAGTTGGTGGTGTAATTTTGCTCTGTGGCAGGCGGAGGAGATCAAACCCACGCCGCCTGGGTGGAAGCAAACGCTCTAGCACCACGACCACTCCGCTCCATAATATTCGTCTCCAGAAAAGTTTCCTACGTCTGGGATCGGTGACTCTTCAATTACATTTACTCCGTTGATAGTGTTTCCACTTATATAATCCGTTGCTCGTGGCACCTCTCCCTTCAACCATTTGCAGAATTGGCACTTCGGAAGTGAAGGTTGAGACATCGTGTGGGACATTTGACATGTGACATGCATGAGTCAAAGGATACACATTCAGTCCGGACAGACCGCGAAATCGACTTCCATACTCAGGTTTATTATTTTACCTGCTATTTGGACTACCTCTCTGTCACACTTTGAAAGGTGCAACGAGAATCTGTTTTCCTAATGTCTAAAAATAACCTATAAAATTGGGCTCTACTAGTGGATCCTTTAAAGTTCCGTATTTTTGTGCCTTTCTTAACATCTCTTGCCATTCGGTTCTTCAGAAGTTTCCAAAAGTCTTTCTTTCTTGTTTCAACATTTCGTGCAACCGATTCTGTTTTTCTTGTTTTTCATCATGTCAGTCGATCTTTCGTTTTTATGAAGTTCCCAGATGCCGGTTTCTTATTTTTCTGTTCCTGTGAATCTCTCTGCAACCGTTCCTGTCTTTTCTGGCACCTCTGTCTTTCTGTTTTTTTTTTGAATTTTTCGAAACCAGTCCTGATCTTACCTTGTCTTTGCGTCTGTCGTCGTCCTTCATATTTCCTGATCTATAGGTATATCTGTTTTTTAGCATCAGGACTTCCAACTTCTTACAGTCAGCTCCCACACGGCACATGTACGTACAATGGATGACCATAAAGAAGTTCAAGACGTCCAATGGATGTACATTTTGCATATTAATATCCAAATACAACCATTGTGGACTTCCAAAGTATATCCATTATACAGTGCGGCTTTTAATAGTCCCCCCCTATAACTTTTGAACGGTTTCACGTACAGACACCGATACTACTTTTTGAAATAAAACACATTGTGATTACTTGACAGATGGCGGGGGGGGGGGGGACACAACAACTGAAAAAAATTAAATGGCATAGGGGGTCATGTATCACATCGTCAAAATGATAATTCAATTTTCTTTTCAACCATAATATTTTTTAGATTTTCGTTTTTACGTATTTTCACAATATGCATTTGAAATGTCAGAATTAAGAGCGGATCTGGCGGATCTGAATCCCTTAACTTACCTGACCACGATATCTTTTGAATGGTTTTATGTAAAATGATAGAAATTTTTTTGAATGAAACGAAATTCAAAAAATTTTTAGATTGTGATAAAGAGAATTAAATTACCTTTTCAACGATGTGACACATGACCCCCCCATGCCATCTTTTAGTTGATGTATCCCCCCACGCCATCTATCGAGCAGTCACAATGTGTTTTATTTCTAAAAGTAGTATCGGTGAAACCCTCCAAACGTTTTTTTTACTTCAAACCGTTCAAAAGATAACAGGGGGACTATCAAGTATATCCAAAATGAAGTAATGATTAATCATGATCGGATTTGTTCAGTAACTCATTAAAACTACCAATTTATCTAACCGACGAAAGATTAAATTCCTGTGAATTAGCGGTTTTTACACACATATTTGAGGAAAGACACATTTGTGAATAATTTTGAAACGAAAGAACAATCATTATCATTCAATTGCATTCACAGTGCTCTCTTATAATATTTGTTGAAAAACAGTTTTCTATAGCTAGTATTATTCATTTCAAACAGGTTAAAGCCGATAACGAGTATACTTATCTGTGATTCTTCATTGAAAATATAATAAAACCACCAAAACACAAAAGTTTTACCTCTGCTCAATCTACTAATTTCCACTCTAAATTGAAATGATCAAACTATTCGGTAGATTTCATCCAAAAGACGCCATAGCCCTAGAATAAGTCAAAAAGAATACCTAACCTCACATATTCTTCTTCTTCTTCTTTAACTGATGATTCTTTTATCGTCTCCAAACATTTTATTTTGCCCGCTGACTTATCACAAAATGTTGTGTGTCATTGATAATTAATCAATTACTATCAAATAAGTATATCATTTTATTATCAATATTAAATGCATGTGCCCAAATTGGACGTCATTTGGATGTTTACCATTGAATGTAGGTACAGGTAATATCGAGATATATACTTCAATCGGATGATTATCTTACGCACATACATCAGTTGTTGTGTTTCTATTTGAGATGAAGGAAATATAAATTTGATAATTCATAATGATGTATCAATAAGCATTTTTGTGTACATTGTATGTACGTACAATGTATGTGAAAAATAGAAATATCCATCGTGCTTCCCTGTCCTATATATATAATGGATAAACATTCAACATCCATGGACGTTTGGACTTGAGCTGGACATAAAAAGGACATCCACTGAATGTCACATGGTGTGTAGTCTAATGCTCTGCGAATGTCCTCATTTCTAATCGGCTGTATTCGCTATAACTGTCCACGACTAGTCTCTAACTTTGACAACCAAATCCCTAGGGTTCCCCGAAAATTCTTTGGATCTGTCTGTATCCAGTTACTAATGCTTCAGACACCAGTATAAACTTCCTTTGAATCGATATTTTCTGTGGCATCTAGAACTACTAGAAAAGTCCAAGTCCTGGCTCATCAAATGTATGCCAAATCGTTTGGTATCAAGATGCATCGATGTGATGCAATCTAGAACTCGCAGGCCACTGATATTGATTCATTGCCTGAATTCCAAGAATTGTGTCTTCGCATCGAAACAATTTTGCCTGCTGTTATTGCCATGCAGTTCGTATCATCTTTCCTAATTCTACAGAAGAAATGGGTGTCGTTACCTTGCAATCTATCAATGACTCCTAGAAGCAGTCAGATGCATCCTGTTTATCCTGCACCTCTGGGAAAGCAAGGTTGGGCGCCTATGTCTCCGTTCATATTGAGTCCCTGCAGGATACAGACGTTTTCCGAATCCAATATCCTGACCCATCCAGTCTGGCCCTCGTTGAAATTAAATTCAGGACCTTTTCAGCCGCCGATACGTGTTCACCCTCGACACCGATGTCTGAAATGCCTCCCCTTTTCAGAACTCTATAATTGAAGTCGAGAAGGAAACGTAACTTGAAAACAATTTCTTGTTTGGAAACGTAAAACTTTCACAATACGTTCGGATAGGCCTTTATAAACTTTGCAATGAATACGTTATTGTTGATACTCCCGAAAAGAGAAGTTGCCTGTACTTGGTAGCTAATAGATTTGAGCATTTTGATGAAGTGAAGCTTATAATTATAAAGGAACACTTATTGAAATACAGATTCGGACATGAATGATTCGGAATTTATATCATACGTTGGTGGACTAGCACATAATATAGCACGTACATGGAATGGAAAATAACGTATTCAGTTAGACCACTGTAACCCCAAGCCCAAAGGTGGCTGAGACGTTGCAGCCAACGGGAGTAGCGACCCGTGGGCCCTAGCTTACCGTACACCAACGTCAAAAACACACATGTTCCCCCGACACTTAATACACACTCACACATTACAGAGGGATGCGAAAACTTGAAAATCTGCCTTCAGTGGGAGCTAACGAGGGGCCTCGGATTGGGTGTTGCGGGACTGGTAGCCGGTGATGAATCATCAGCGGTCGCCGTTTCGCCCGGTTGAGAACCAGCCCTACCACGGTTTTCACGAGGATGAGCTTCGAAGGAATTCGCTGCGGGAACTGTAAAATCTGGTCTTCGGTGGTAACCGAGGAAGGGCCTTGAATCGGGTGCTCTGGGATTGGTAGCCGGTGAATGAATCACCCGCGGCCGCCGTACCACCCGATCGAGAACCGTCCCTACCAGGACTTTCACAAGAAAGCGGATGGAAGGAACTCGCAGTGAGAACTGGTCTCCAAAAGAAGCCGAGGAGGGGCCTCGGATCGGATACTGCGGGTCTGGTAGCCGCGGCCGCCGCTCCGCCTGACTGAGAACCAGCCCTACCAGGTCTTCCAGGAATAGGCAGATTGAAAGAACTCGCTCCCTTGACAAGTACCAACACACACACACCCTCACACACACATAACTATTAGTATATGGATTCATTTTGAGGAGAAGGTTGTTTCAAGAGCATGTTACGGATGAGGACACAAGGGGATGGCAAAAAGGGCACATGGGGGCCTACTTGCCTCGCTGCAGTTGCGGCCACCCCACATATACTACTATTACTACTACTACTACCAGACTACTGTAGAAGGTTTCTACTTCCTGCAGTTGTTCTTCGAGCACAAGGTATGTTCAGCCGTACTCCAGTATGAAAATGTTAACGCAAAGATGTACTCCTGGTTCATATCAACTACTTCCCTGGCTAATGCCACGACGGACATTGAACTAAATCTAATAGATATTTTTGCAACGTTCTTCATGAAGACCCAATTGCGAGTGCGTATCTTGTAATTAAACAGTTGATTATCCTTCATTTGTCTGGGGTTGATCACCTGCAGACCTGCATGTTTCGAGGTCGGACAACATTATAATTATCCTGTCTCTGCCAAATGAATAATAATCAACTGGTCGCAGCGCCATCTGCATGGAAAATCAAGAACAACACTTCTCGAAAAGCACAGACTCCAGGAAGAGTTAACTCTAATATTTAGAAACTTCGAAAATTTGTGTCGGAGGGAATCAACATAGTGAAATGAGTAAACTTGACAATGTCGAAGTACAATTCTCTCCACATGTTTTCACCAAGTGGGAAAATGAGGCAATTGATGGAAACGATTTGAAAGATTTATTCAGTTTTGGGCGGTTATTCTGTCTGAGTTGGGCTGGTAAGGTCAGATTAGATTGGCTAGTAAGTTACTCATATTCACTCACACTTTTCCTTTCTGCCTGTGGACGTTAATTAGTGAATTATTTGCTCTTCTTTCGTCTAATTTCAAGATTCTAGCAAGTACAAATAAGTATTTACTAATGAGTCCATAACTTGCAACAAAATACTGTAATAACGTACCAACACAAAGGCGCGAGAAACTGATGAGTAATGGTATGTAAAAAATATATAAAGGGTATCTGTATTTGTAGACATATCAACTGAGTGCATTTATTTGATTACCTACTTAGTTTTCGGACGTCCAACGTCTTAATGGGTTTGAAAGATATTTGACTTCTTTAACTTTTTCACAAGATTCGATTACTTGTATCCGCAGTTGTCTTCAGGTGAATACTGACAAGTTCAGACGAATACGAGATCTTTATAGATCTGTTCATATGGTGTAATTGAGGTGTAATTATAGCGGTATTGTGGCTCGTGTAGTTCCGTGCTTTTTTGTTCCCTCCAAAGTGGTCTATGACTGGTTTCCATACGTTTTTGATTTCCTCGCTCGGCTGACTGAAAGCGCCATTGGCTTCGATATACGCCGTTTCGATGAAATTTTGTTTGAAACAATACTCCTCCCTATGAAGAATACTAGCCTCGTTCCAAAGAATTCAATGGTACTCAGTCCAGGCATGGTTAGCAATTCCCAAATTAGATTTCTCTCCCCGTTGAGTCCACTTTTTATGTTCAGTTATTCTTACGGATGATGGTCTCCATATTCACATGGGACTTCGTAAATGCAGTTTTTGCCGGATTGTGCTGTACTTTCAGGTTTCGTCTTGGTGAGGATGCCGTAAGGTACTGCCGGATTGAAAGCAGCTCTTGATGTTGTACTTGTTTCTGATCCTCCTGATTTTTTTGGAAATACCTTTGAGATATGGAAGTATGATAACTTGACTTTGTGGTCATTCTACAAGGATTTTCACAGAGTATCCATTTTGGCGTAGGTCCTTTCTGAAGTGGTTTATCTCCGCATCCAATGACTAATGGTTATAACAAATTTGCATCACTCTTTCCACCATTATTCTTACAATCCCCCTCTTTGTGGAATTTGGGTGATTGGAGCATGAGTTAAATATTGTCCTGTGTGGGTTTTCTTTCTGTAAACAGAGGTGCGGATACCAGTGACTGTTCTTTCGACGTTCACGTCGAGAAACGGCAAGATACTAATGTGTTCCTGTTGAACTTGATCGAGTGCTTCATATTTTTTATTCTTGAGAGAAAGTCCTCAAGATGTTCATCTCCGTAAAGTACTGGAAGGTATCATCTACGTACCTTAGCCATAATTTTGGTTTGTGTTTCGTTTGGTTGTATATACCTGAAGACGACTGCGGATACAAGTAATCGAAACGTTGTGGAAAAAGTGAAAGAAGTCAAATATCTTCGGCCAAACCCATCATGACGATGGACGACCGAAACATAAGTAATCAAGTTACTACATCGTCTACAACCTTCAAATGAGTGCAAATATAACTGACGAAATCCATTCACATTCAAATGTCACAAATGTTACTGTGGTACTCATATTGGGTGTCCTGGTGCTTTTAGGCCAACATATATTTCAATGAGTTGCAAAAAATTCAAATAGAAAAAAAATTCATCGTAGGAGCTCTTTCATAAAGCATATATAGCCAAATGAACACAGTGGCAAAAACGCCTGAGAAAAAAACATAACATAATAACGTTGGTCATATTCAACTTCCTTTTTCATCTCTCATTCTACGTTGTATCATTGTATCATGGGCCGTAGTGGTCGTGATGGTAGAGCGCTTGCCTCTCTCAATCACAGGGGCATTGTCGCTGTAAGAGTTCAGCTGGTTGACGGATATAACAATTTTAACTATAACAATGTGTTTGTGAGTCGTGATAATTGAATTCATCAGTAGTTATTTGACTGAATTGATTGACTCATCTTGTAAAGACAAGAATAAGTGCTAGGAATCGCACGTAAGAAGGTAAGACCTCCTCAATCCTTGGCTCGCACAAGTACCGACTTACAGATACGAAATGATAATGACTCAATAGTCAAAAAAGTACGATTTTATGAAAAATAAATATCCACTTGAAAAACAAAATTAATTTTCCTTCAATTATTATTATTTGCAGTGGCGCTCCCGGCTGAGTAACTTATTTATAGTGGCGTATTCACTTTTCAGCTGTAGGAAAACCCGGAAATCAATCAACACCACCCCGGGTGGTCGGTGCGCACCCTAAGTTAGCATCAGACGTCGGTATATTGGCATCCAGACAAATCACATCAGACTTGCTTCACCAAACAAGATATGTAAAAATGTTCTCACACTCAGGATTCGAACCTGGCCTAGCGCTAGCAGAAGTTTCAGCGGCCAACATCTAACCGATTCGCTACCGACTCTCGTATAGAAGAATTGTTCTCCAAAATGTA
This sequence comes from Chrysolina americana, assembly GCA_958502065.1. NCBI lineage: Eukaryota > Metazoa > Arthropoda > Insecta > Coleoptera > Chrysomelidae > Chrysolina > Chrysolina americana. The sequence continues at coordinate 35,243,288 of OY293410.1, read as the reverse complement.
TTCATTTGACAGTAGTGAATTAAGATAACGGTCTAACTAACCATAACTAATCGTCACGCTATCCGATTCGACAGTAAATTCTGTAAGATAATATTGAAATAAGCTTGAATGATTGTGATCAGGGATGATCACAAGATATGGGAATTCGATTGCATTCAATTCGAGCTATTTCGAAAAGTTATAATTACCTACCTATTTGTGAATTTTTTGAGAATATTTTTACCGACAGTGTAAAATTATATTTTTTATTCATGATTCAGTATCATGAAACTTCAGAGAATAATCATTTTATTTGATTCACGTTCGATAAACAAGTTGATGATGACAGCCCTGAAATTAACAGGAAGAATGCAAGTAGCAGACAGAGCCCTGCATTAAAGTAGAAAATGTTCATCCATTACGATTCAAACTCCAGCGTAACACAAAAGAAAGAATTCGTAAAACTATAGCAGACGAGGATTCACAAGAGGAAGAGAGGACTAGAAAACAACTGAAGTGCTATCTGCAGCATTGTTCTCTGACAAAAGCCCTGCAAGATTAGAGTGTGCTGTGTTGATAGAAATGCTCACCGATGCTCCTGTCATCAATGAAGCCACTTCTCTTTTTGTGGAGAGTTATTATTTGGATCGAAATCGTCTAAAAGTGCCTTGGAAAAAATAAAGGGTTCATTCCTATTCTTCTGAGAGAGGCGAGAGTATTGTAATGACATGAAGAAGGTAATTACGGATGTCTTCGTTCGTCAAGTTTCGACAATGAAATTCAAAACAGCTCTGGTTTCCCCCTTTCAGTAGGGTAGAAACGATTATTTTTGAGAAATCTGAATGAACACCATTTTTTGTTCAATAATAATTATTGATCGATGAAATAAGAAGAAATGAATTAGCAGAGAGAAATATGTTTTCTTCTACATATACTTGTGGCCATAATTATCACTGGATAATTAATTTTGTGGAAAATCAAGTGAATGATAACATACACATAAGTACAACTTTAGTTACGACCGCGCGCTTTTGGCGTTTACGCCATTATCAAGTATATAGTTCTAAAATCAGATCGACTTTTTAATTAAAATATTAAATGCAAAAAAGTAATACACAATCTGGTGGGCTTTGCTAATGTTGATGGAAATCAAATATTGTTGATCTCCTATTTTAGGTAGATGCAATCAATATTGATCAAATCAGAATGAATCACCTGGCTGGTATCTGCAAAGTAACTTTAGACAATATTCGAAGCCCCATTTTGGTCGTGAAAATTCAAAAGTAGAGACCTATACTTAAATATTGGTTCATGTATAGAAAACTGAAATTTTCATTCAATTTAAGCTTCTTAACAGTTACTTTCTCTTCCTTTATAACTCTTGGGGAGAACGTTCAAGTTATCTTCAATATTTTATGACTTATTTCTTGTGAATGTTCGTATATCGTTCATTTTTTATCTGATGAAACATTTCCACGTTATGTTGTGGCGTTTACATATAAGCTTCCGAGTAGTAGTGGTGCTGGTGGTTTTCCGGCTTTTCCTAAAGCTGAAAATACACCACCAAAAACATCATGAGTCTCCCCAAAGCGAAACGCCAAATAATAATAGTAGCCGTCCTCTATCCGCACAGGCTATGCCTTTGGGTACACTCTATATGACTTTTTATGGGGGAGTATTATTGTAGTCCCCATTTTCCAATCTATAGTAATAAATTTGGGTTCACTTGGCCAACGCGCTTGTCGACAAATTGTAATAATAATGTTTTTTAAGTTTTTAAGTTTTGGTTGACTCTAATCTCTCGGGGCGAGTTCCATAGAAATTCCCCAGTTATTTGTTGTCTGCAATTTTTTTAATGAAAATCCCAGACCATTCTTATGATTTTTCAATGAACAAGTATATTTTAAAAAAGTCAACAACTAACATCAAATTTCTTGTGTCTCATAGTTATATCCTAGTCAATTTTCTTATTTATTAATCTTTGAATTGACTACTGTTTTTGAAAAATACCTGAAATTATAAGAATCTAACGCATACTAACTTTACTAATGACCAATATTTCTTATTCTCTACCGGCATCTATTAAAGAATGGTCAAATCCAAATTTCCATGAAACACAAATAATCTTTCTATCTCATCCTCTACCAATGCACAACTGAGATGGCGCGTGAGCAACTATAATGAAATTTCGGAAAACGTGGAGTAATTTGTTAAGTTAACGTTTTCTCATATTTTAATTACTCATAACTAGAAAATCAAGAAGTGAATGGCACTACTGAGTTCTATGCAACCAATCCGCAGATTTTTCTTAATTCTTAAAAAATTTGGCAAATCGTGATGGAATTTGCAAGATACGTATTCTGAATATTCTACGAAGTATTTTCGTGCAAGAATGGCAAAAAAAGTTTTTAAATATCTTTTTACAATTTCATAAAGTTATGATTTTCGCATCAATTTATTTGTTAAGTCCTGGGATTATTATTTATCTGTAATTATTTCACTTAGAATATCACTTAGCTTTCTTTTTTTGTTTTTTTCTCATGATATTTCAGGAAACACTGATTTATTTTTTTCAGTATTCAAGTCGAAATACAACTTTTTTCAAGTAGATTTCTTTGTAACTACTTGGTCTAGAGATACGGCTTTTTTATTGTCAGCATCAGTTTTTTTAAGCTGAATACGCCTATACCCATAACTGAAAATAGCTGTAATTTTAGTTACGGCATTGTTCGTTGGGGGTATCGAAATATCATTTACTCAACCCTTCTTAGGGATGTTTATTAACGTCTCCTAGACACAAAGCTCCTAGCAAGGTATGCCTTTTATTTCTGGCAATGAACTTCTATCGTTTACATAAATAACAAAAATGTTTGCGATATACGGAAATATTTCATGTTTGCTATGTGTGCTTATAAATAGGTTATCAGGTGTTCTATCAATAAGATATTTTATGAACTTCAAAGATTTTGTTGGCTAAGGTGTTTATTATGATTTTTCTCTCGATGAAACCTCTCAATTTATTTTTATAGCAATCTCAAAAATTATACACTATATGAAATGTCAACACTGTACTCTTTTAATTATTGTTCGATTCAAACATTTTTTTTTGAAAATAATAATATTTCTATTATACTGTCTTAACTTTGGAATAAAACTCGAAATGTCAAGGCCTTCTTCGATTTTTTTTAACACAGATACATAAGCAATTTTTTCTTGATGCTCCAGTTTTTCCTATTTCAAGAAAAATCAAGTGAATAAAATTAAAGAGTCTCTAAGATTCTCTGAGACTACATGTCTAGTTAATGAAATATTCACTTGAGTTTGAAGTGAGAATTTACATTGACTATAAATAGTTCTAACATTGAAAAATATTCGTGAATGTAGTTTTATAAAGAGATAATATGGATTAAACAGTAATAATATCACTCTGATTCCATAGAATAGTTACAATTTACAATTCAAATATTTCACTTCAACCAAATAATACCCAAACAGAATGCGAAACTCTGACTTCAGACCACATAGCAAACCAAGAATATTAATTGATTTTGAATTGACATTAAAAAGACTACGTCGGAACTATCAAAGCTCCAACGGTTATTTATTTAACGGTGTTGAGTCGCTTATTGAAACAAAATTTACAACTCACTTATTCAAACAGAAAGTATCGACTAATCAATCTGGATCTTCCAGCAAAGACCACTAGTGGTGAAGTGGTATAGTGGTCTGGTTACTTTGAACCCTTCCTGTAATTTCAACAGAATATGACATTTATGGCGGCGATACCAGTGGCGCCTTGGTGTCAGAACGATCACTATGTGCCTGAAAAGCTTTAAAAACTTTGGCCGTGTGGAATAATTTAAATATTGATTTTTCCATTATGACATCGAATCTGGATGATCGCCTTATTACAAAACAGGTTTCATCTGAGAATACTTCAAAATAGAAATGACAAAAACTCTTCATCTCAGATGTTTTCAACGATATCATCCCTCGTCTACTAGATAATACAGTGTTGTATGACATGACTATTATTAAAGTTGATTTCCTCTCGCATTTGAATATATTCCTTTTTTGGATAATTTGCCGTATATTATTCCTTGAAGAAATTGCAATTCAAATTTAATGACGGTTTGGTATTCCTGAGAAGACAACAGCTTTAAGGTATCTGGCAAACTGGAATTTGTTGTGCTTTCATAAAATAAAACCTCGTAAGATTTTTGATCATTGGACCAAATACCTTGCTGTGTTAAAAAAATGTCAATACAATCTTTGGTAAATCTCTTCGGTTAGAGTGAGCATCCAAATAAAAAAAATGCAACTTACGTAGTTTCTGAACAAAAAATCTCACTGACATATTTGGCGGCCACGACTATTTACGGAGATATTGGCCAATTTTATTTTGAAACTTCATCATTTAACAGATTGAATTTGTTATTGAAAATATACGAAATTTGTTTTTCTATTAATCAAATCACCACAAATATCCTTATTTACTTGGTTTCAGCACTTCTAAGTGGAAAAAACTACTATTTTTTCAAAAAACTCATCCTTCTTCGAAACGTAAACGAATCATTGGAAATTCATTGATGAACACTGAATGTCTGGTATTTTTTGTTTATGCAATGTTGGCAACGAGATTGGGATTGCCTTAAAATAAAAAAGAAATACTCAACTCATGTACTTTTGTCTCCTGAACACGAATCCGAAGGGTATGGTCCTAATTTCTCAGTGTAAAAGAAGGGCACACAACTTAACCTAACCTAACTAACCTAGGTATCCATGTTGCTGGAAATCCGATCACTAAGTAGTATGAGAAAGTGATATCAAAACAGATATTCACTGCGCTCGCATTCTATAAATTACCAGAAAAAACGGACACGCCTCTGGCGTGTCTTTTTTTTTTGGCTGCCTACGTATTTGACAATGGACCTAATTTCTTAACGTCAAAGAAGAGGACACAACTTAACCTAACTAACCTAGCTTTCCAAGTTGCTGGTAATCTGATCACTAATTAGTATAAGCTCGCTCGCTGTGCTCGCATTTTATAAATCAACAAAAGAAAAAGATACGACTCCGACGTGTCGTGGTGTTCTCCCTGCTGACTGGGTCACAAGTCACAACTGAAAAGTCAGAATGACCTCTTCCAAGAGCTAACTACGTTTCACCTTCTATGGCTCGAACGGACTTGAGCAGCTCGCTTCTTGAAGTTGGCGGATTTCTCTTACAGATCGGATGGATGTGCTAGGCTGGTTAGTTTTTTGTGATCTTCTCTGCTCTCGCTAGCACCTAACTTAAAAACCAATACACGGCTTCTTCCAAGAGCTTAACCACGTTCTACCCTCCACGGCTCGAGGGAACTTACTTAGATTCTCATTTTGGACTTGGAATAAACGTAGGCTCACGGGTTTTCTGCGTTGGCGACTCCCTTCTCTGTCCTAGCCTGTTGACGAAATCATTAACGCGCCGGAGAGGCTAGCGTGTTTGTGTACTGGACTCCAAGGCTTCTATTTACTATAACCATCTTCAGGTGTTGTGAATGAAGGTCGAAGTCAGAAATAATAAAATAAAATCTTCGCGCCTTCTCATTGAACTTCAATGAAAACTGGGACAACTTACTAGCCATCGACCTATCCTGATTGCACTGCTGCTGCATTGGCTTAGTGTTTACTGAGCATCGATTGCAAGTATCGATTTATCGAAGAATAAAAGTGTATTTGATGTTATTTGAAAATGTTTTCGTTCCCAAATTTGTCACAGAAATGTCAAACTATTTCGAATGAGTTGAATAAAACTTCAAAAGACAAGAAAGCAATAATAGCACACCAAAATTATTTAACTAATACGTCTTATAAAACGTGACAGGTCATAACTCATCATATGTCATTTGTTTATTTGAATAGTTTCTGCCATTCTTTGACATGTTTCTATTTGAAATTGTTAGTTTCACAATAAATTTGACCATGACTTCTAAATCAAAAATATGGATAAGGTGAACAATTCGTTTGCAATGTACAGGCTATGCAAAGTTCAATATTAATTTTTTTTTATTTTGTTATATTGTTTTGCTATAATTGTTATATAAAAGTAGTAGAAACAGATCAAACTTATTGAACCACATTAAACGAAAACATCGAGATCTCTGGACAAATTCAACGAGTATAGGTGAAGTAGAACAGAATAATGCAAATGATGCAAAAAGAACCAGAATTAGTAAATACGACATTGAATATTGATTATCAACTCGTTGTTACCTTACTTCATATTCGTCTGCACTATCGATAGTAACTATCGATATAGCGATTATGTATCGAAAAATATCGGAAGCTATCGATAGTCAAAACAATTTTTTCGATCACTAAAAATTTTGTTTGTACCTTCCGGGTATTTCATACGAATTCTTGACATATTCGTATGTTCCCAATCTCACTTCTCAGTAGTACTCATTTTGATCACTTGGTTCAAGAACTACTTTCAGAACACGTCGTTTTAACCTTGAATATACAGTCTGTTTCACTTGAAATGGTAGTTAACACCTCAGTAAATTTCTCATTTTTCAGTTGATACAAAAATTTAAAAATCCGTTATGTTAATTTTAAGAAGCTTTTCAAGATGGATAAGCTACATTTCAGCCTTTGCAAAAAACTATCCTACCGTGATTAAAAATGTTCGCATTAAAAATGTAATAGAGATTTTAAAAAAAAATTCTATTGAAAAAAATTACAATTTTGGTTAAAAATAAAAATAAAAAATCTACCCAAAAAAGTCTTATTTTTTATTTCATTCTCAGAAGTCGCAGTCCGAAAAAGTAATTATCTTAGTCTTTCAACAGAATAAAAAATTATCAGCTTGATAGTTTATCACAAAAAAAATCAAATTCGTTTCAGTTCTTTTCATCGAAAGGGAAGTAAGTCATGAAAAAACTGAACTTCGATGATGTGATAAATGAATTTGCAGAAAAAAGTCTAGAAAGGTTCATATTGAGACTAGCCTTTTATTTATTTATTTTTTCATCATCATGAAATATTTTGTTTTGTTTGTTCTTTTTTGTTTTCGTTGACAGCAGCAGCAAATTTTATGTAATTACTACGTATAAAAAACGGACTTTGAAAACTGTATTTGTTTTTTGAATATATGGCCTGCTTTGAAGGCACATTCCAGGAGGAAAGGGGTTCTGAATTCAATTGCGCTTCAGTCTGCCGAAGATCATGATCTCCCACTGACCTTAGATAATGTTGGAACTTTCATATGAGGATTCCTAAGAATAAATGGCAATTTTTCATTTTACGGGAGCTCGTTAATAGCCATCTATTTCAAAGGAAAGGATCCTCATATGAGAACTCTAATCTTATATGTACCAACATTTTATTTTTTGGATGAATATTTTTGTCAGAAATTTTGCATTTTATTGCTGTCAATAAGTGGGTTATGGACTACCATACGACCAAAAAAATTAAAGAGTTATGTCAATCCGTTCAAAGATTAACAGTGGGGAGGGTACGTTATGGCAGGCTGCTGTATACTGATATCAATAAAAATAACCAATTCATGTAGATCGTCGAGTTTACTTCAAATTACAATGAATCATTTAATGTGAACGATTTCGACGCTCAGTGCAGTTTGCGGACATTTTCAGCAAAAAAAAACACAAATTCGCGGCCTCTGAATGAAGGCGGCGCATATTCCTCATAAAATAATTGGATATGAAATTTCAACTGTTTCGATGTTCTTTCAAGTCCCCCCAGGTTAGAGTGCGGCTAAAACCGTTCCGTCTGAATATGAATTCCCAGTGGCTTGTTAATAACAGTGTACATAATAGAGCACCCGGAGTGTACAAGCCGGCGAATGTACACTGTGGGGTGGTAACTCTGACACGACAGACTTCGATCCTCGCCGCGGGTGCCGTTGGTTACTATAGAAACGAAGGAAGAGCGTCGTTCTCGCCAAGTTATAGGGAAAACAAAATGCGGTCTTGGCTGACTTACTCTTTGTTTTTCATCTCATGAAAATGAATTTATTTTTAGTTATGGGATACCTACCTGGAGGAGTGTTCAAGTCAACTCACTTCACTTTATTTAACTTTTGAATAGATTTTGTTTATGGTGAAACGCGATTTATAGACAGAATTGAAATTTCTTTCAAAACTAACTTCTGTCTGAACAGATACCTGGTCAATACAAAAGACAAAATTGATAAACTTCAAAAAGTGGTATATATAATTCAGCTTATATTGGTAGAACTTGCAGACATTTGAAAGTTCGCATAACCGAACATTTAAATCTTAACAAAATGTCAGCTTTCTGTCAACACTCAAGGTTAAACAACCATAAGTTTAGTCCAAACAGAAATTCAAAAAGTTTACATCCAGTTAGTTACAAAAATTACAATAGATAACACATAAGTAGTGAATTACTAAACAACGATCTCTTTCTCAATACTCAAGTTAATTTAAACAGATCTTTCCTCCCTCATAAATCAAAAATAAAAAAAAAAATTCTACAATTAACCTTGCTTGGACCCAAATAGCAGTTTGTTTGTTTCCTCCCCTACTAACTGATCCCTTTAATTCTTATGAAATCCTTATCACATCAAATCTGATTTCAACTCTGGGCTTCGTTTCTTCCAAGCTTGAGTTTGCTCACACACTAGTTCAAGTTCTCATTAGACTCTCTCTTATTTTGTCAGCTTCCTCTGGTTTGATTAACAGAACACAGAGATATTCACATTTTAACATTTTGTAAATTTCCTTAAAAACTGTTGCTGTTGTTTTGTAAGCATTCAAATTATTACCCTGTACATGTAAAACTATGTTCTGTTGGCAACCATATGAACCCTCATGTAGTTGATGAAGACTCATAATTTTTCAAAAAATTGGCAAATTCTGACAGTTTGTTTTATAGTTTAAACGGATTGAGTGAAAAATTATTATGGTATTGATATTAATCTATTTCTATGAACATCATCTGGCCATGCTGTAATGCAATACCACTCGTGGGATTTTATTTTTTTATTCAGATTTGATGGGTTCATTTCTAAGAAAGATCAATTTCGAATTAGAGCATGAAAATCAAATCGATGCGTGATACCTAAAATAGCAAAAACCGAATTTTGGGCACCCTGTAGCTCAAAAACTGATCATAGGATCGATTTTTTAATTGAACTACGTACTGAGGATGCCAGGATTCACAACAACAATTTGAGAAAAATTTGCTGAAAGCCATTTTTAATAGATATCATAGTTTCCTCTAACACGGATTTTTGTACTCATGTTGAGGTACTTAATATGGAGGGAATCTCCGACTATCATAGTGTGACTTGCAATTTAAACCTCAAAAAAGAGGTCCAACCTACAATTTTCAAAACGTATAGGGACTACTCTCGATTTGATTATGATTCCTTCTTTGCTGATCTGGTAAATATAAGATGGGATAATATTTATGGCATAGCCGATGTCAACGAAGCTGTTGAATTTTTTAGTGTCAACATTCTAGGTTTACTTGATCTACATGCGCCTTTGAAAACGGTCAGAATAAAAAAAAGGCCGGCACCATGGATTACTGATAATATCAGGCTCACGATGAAGTTGCGGAATAAAGCTCACACTGAATACAGGAAATCTAAAACTGTTGAAGATTGGGAGGAATATAAACATCTGCGTAATTTTGTTAATACTTGTTTGCAAGCTGAAAAACGTGCCTTTTTGAATCATAAATTTAAAACAAATCCTAGGAATTTTTGGAAGTTTTTGCGTTGGCTCAATGTGATTCCTAAACCGGCTGGCTGTCCGTCAAATTTTGGTAATGCTGAAAGTTACTGCGATGCCTTCGTTAATAAGGTCCTCCCTAACTTAACTAATCGTCAACTCATTAAAAGTTATTATGATAAAAAGCTTTTTAATGGAATAAATACCAAATTTAAATTTTCTGAGGTGTCTGTCGATATAGTTGAGAAAGTAATAAACAATGTCAAAACTACTGCTATGGGTTCTGATGGTATTGATATAAAAATGATACAATTTGTTATCCCCTATTTAAGTGCGCATGTCACTTACATTGTGAATTTATGTCTATCCACGGGGATATTCCCCCACTCTTGGAAGAATGCAAACGTTATACCGGTCCCAAAAAAAACGACACCATCCTCTATCACTGATTTTAGGCCGATAAGTATACTTCCCACCTTATCCAAGATCTTGGAAAAAATCATGTCCCTACAACTTAACTCTTTTCTGGACACCCATCACATTCTACCCCAGACTCAGTCGGGTTTTCGCCAACTTCATAGCACTACTTTTTCACTATTTAAGGTGACTGATGATATTTTCCGTGTCTCGGGTAGTAAACTCACCACATGTCTCGTGCTGTTAGATTACAGCAAGGCTTTTGATACCCTTGATCATGCTACACTCTGTATTGAATTAGGTTATTTTGGCTTAGATCCCAACGCTATTTCTTTCTTTTTGAATTATCTATCGGACAGACATCAAAGAGTCTCCATGCCTGATGAATTCTCTGAATATGTTATACTGAAAATAGGGGTTCCTCAAGGCAGCATTTTGGGCCAACTGTTATTTTCTTTATATACAGCTGATTTTTGTGAATATTTAAAGCACTGCTCATCACACCAGTATGCCGATGACACTCAAATGTATTACTCTTTCGGTGTGGATAACTGTATTCGGGCGGCATTGAGGATTAATGCTGATTTACAAACTATGCTGGAAGTATCTAACGCTCATGGTTTGATTCTCAACGGTACCAAAACAGAGATGCTAATCTTTGGAAATCAAAGGGAGAGGATATTGAATGACTCATTTTCTATTAAATTGGATGGACAGACTATTTCCAGTACAGATTGTTGTAAGAATTTGGGCCTATGGTGTGACTCCAAATTGCGATTTTCTAGTCACACAAGTCATTTGGTTAAATCTTCGTTCAGTAAATTGAAACTACTATGTTTACATAAAAAATTTCTGAGTAAAGAGGTTAAATTGAGATTGTGCGATTCACTAATCTTGTCTGGTATATCATACTGTAACATTGTTTACTGGCCTGCTCTACTGAGTAAGGACAAAGAATGTCTCCAGAGAATCCAAAACGCTTGCTTGAAATTCAGCTATGGCTTGAGGAAGTATGACCATGTTTCGACTCCTTTTCGGGATTTTGGTTGGCTCTCTCTAAATGAAAGGTACTTACTACAAATGGCGCGGTTTGTTTGCAAACTGAAGGAATTTAAAACACCTCTGTATCTGTCATGTAAGCTGGTGGAACGCAATGTCTATGATGACCGTGATACTAGGTTTGCGGATATGTTCAGTATTCCCAGGCATACTACCAGTCAGTTTCAACGATCTTTCAGCTATAATGCGGTCAAAATTTTCAATTCCTTACCTATGTCAATCAAGCTACTGCCTAGTGTGGGGTCCTTCGGCAAACATCTCAAATTACATTTATTGACAAAAAGAAGCTAAATAGGAAGTAGTTTTATGCATTAGATTTATGATATCTCATGTTGTTTATTTTCTTATCGTACAGATTTGTTCACTATTAACTTAAATAATGAATTATGTTGCATCTCTGGGGGTGGTTGTATGGAAGAGCGTGTAAAGCGAATATCGCCACCCCTTATCTATGTTACCCATTTATTGTTTTTTTTTTATTTCAATAAAGGCACATTATTATTATTATTATTATTATTTCACGCAGTAAATGTGCGTGGCCCTTCGGTACTGCCTGTGTACGGCAGCAAATGGAGAATCCTCCACCTGACTACAATCAAGTATTTTTTATTAAAGATCTTTAAAACACTGCATTTAAAAGACACCATTTCAAAAATTTTCTTTTAAAAAAAGTACTTAAAAATTAAAAATAAAATTGGGCATTCAAAATTTAAAGGGATTTGTTTTTAATTCACCATCTGGCAATATCGGCAAAAAATTTCAAAGATAAAATAGGACAACAGTATGTAGTTTAGCAGAAAAATTCCAACTCAAAAATAGCAATTATTCAAAATGCCAACTTGAAATTGTTATATATGTCATATCAATACAAACAAGATTTAGTCACTGAAACAATGATTTCACATTTCAACAACTATTGTGTGGACGATTTCTGCAAATTTAGCAAACAGGAATTTTATAGTCGCCCTACATATGACAACATGAATTTTTATAATTTGTGGGTTGGACGTTTCCTGCTTAACTACGTCCAACAGATCTGTTACGTTAATAAGTAACAGAGATGACAATGTTCCGAGCACGGACCTATAATAAAATATAGGTCGGTGGTTCTAAGTCATTCTGTGACATTTTGTGTACTGTGTGCCTAACCCCTAACAAAGATAGATATTTTGACTATGGTACTTCTTCTTCTAGCATACTACGAAACCCTTACGTGTTGTAGGCGCTGTTGCCAACAGGTTAATTAGAAACAAAACCCAACACTTGAAAAATTAATTTGAATACTTTTTGCAGTGAAATTGAAAAACTCTTGAATGGAACTCAACTTTACTTTGTTCAAACTTCAATAACCCAAATTGAGGAGAATTCCCCATGCTGTTTTGCCTGTTCCTACGGGATTGACTTCCACTTTCTACTGTTTGCTTTTCAAATCCAACGTTGAAAACCATTTCAAACCGGATATTGTGATTGGCTAGTCAACAATTCTTGGCATACTGACGTCATTCAGTCGACGATAGTACCTATTCGCATAATTGGGTTGACCCTTCCTTTTTAGTTGCTGACCAATGCTACCGGTGAGGACTACGGGCTTGTGGATTCTTTATCCTTCAGCATGTTGTCAATGATGCGTCGGCTTCCTTTCTCTATTTGGTAAATGGGAGTTTCCTTGGGGTCAGTCTGAATGGTCTAGCATCGCACTCCAGTATTCAAAATAATTACAGCAGGTTTGCAGAAGCCCAAGTGACTGCATGGTTTTTTCCAAAAGGTTAGGTTAGGTTAGATTTAAAAAATAAATATTTTGAATTTTTTCACCAAATAAAATCCATTATATATTGTCAAATGTCAATTTCAAAGGATGAATATTTGAATGTGATTTTTGAAAAATGTTTTGACTATATAAAGCATATTTAATTTGGATATGTAGTGCAAAGCCCTGATGACATATTTGTCATTACTTTTGTGAATCGGTTGAATTTCAATAATTTTTCTATTCAATAGTGCCAGCAGCAGACAAATGGGTGATTCTCTCGAAAGGTCTATATTCCATGTACACCTCGAGAAAATAATAACTAAGTTTAGAATTGATAAACTGAATCATATTTAAAGTGGGTATAATTAATTTGCCATAATTTTTTCTTAATTATTTATTACATAAAAACGTGCCGAATTCTCACCTCCGTGCATGTTCTTTTTTGTTTCTGCTTATTTCAAACTTAGTAATATATACCAAATTTATAATAAATTCAAAATAAGTTGGTCTATTTATCACGAAAATTTATTTACATTGTAAGCGAATTTGTTTCATTAGTTTACTGATTATTTTTTAAATTTAGCCTAAATCACTGTTCCTAATCTCAATTCTCCTCTGTGAAATGATTTTTGATGTAGCTTTCCATCAATAGAGGTCGCATCTTCAGCAATATGAGCGGGCTTTAAGAATAATGCCCACCGCGTCTTTTAGTTCAGTTGATATTCATTGCTTAAGGCCTTAAGGCTGCAATCAAACATGAAGGCAATAAAAGCAAAAAGGAACATCATAAAGAACAAAAAAGAAGATAAAAGGAGGCAATGAGAACGGTACGTGAGGCTAGACGACAAGATACGGAAACGTATGAGGAAGAGAAACGGAAAGAGCGTGAAAGGAAATATTAAAACAAATGGTCAAATGACTGAAAGAGAAAAAAGGATTCAAAGAAAAGACTGGAGAAAAAGAAGCAAAGTGGACTATGTCAGAAAGAAAGATGCAAGGGCACTGGAAAATTTTTTGAGTGGAAAATCACCACCTCCTACGCCAACGCCAGAAGAGTTTGAAGCTGAGCCATTATTGAACCAACAAGAATACGGAAAGAGACAAGGAAGACTGAGAAGAAGAATCCATACCAAATCATTAAATAAAGAAATAAGCAAATTGAGAATCAAAATAAAAAAGGAAAAAAAGAAAAGAGTAAAGTACAGGATGAGGCTAAAAAGACTGGAGGAAGAGCAAAATAAAAATAAAGATACTCCTCGCAAAAGGCTGCAAGCGTTAACTAAGGGCCAGAACCTTTCTCCGGCTATCAAGAAAAAACTATTTGCTTCCGAAGTTATAGAAGACCAATTGACAGAAAATTATAGGAGTCTAAAAAAAGCTACAGAAAAAAGAAAATTTTGGAAAAGGAAATATTGTAAACAAGTAGAAGCAGAAGAGTTATTCAAAAAAAGTAACATCGGCTTTCATTTCCGAAACAAGAAAAAAAATCAAAACAATAATGAAACGCAATAACAGTAGACAATAATTAATGAAACAGTTTCTGGGAGCCGACGAAAATAATAGGCAAAAATTATTTCACCAAGAAAAACCATATTAGGAAACAAAAACGACTTTTAAACACTGTAGTTTACTGAGCTCATGAATAATTACGTTCCTATTTTTTTACCCATGTTAGGAGTAACTATGCAATTTGTTATGTGGAGGAATAAATATTTATTTCATCTTCTGTTTTTGTTTTATTGCAATGAAAAAATAATACGTTTTTGAGACAAAATTCGAGAATTCAACACATATTTCTCACTTCTTTGAAAATTCTATCACCTCCGTGATCGACGATTTTGAAAATTCTTTAATATTTTGAAAACAAATGCTGAAAGTGTGTGACCACATATGTCATCAAATTAATATTGAATTATTTATTTCAAATTTCATAAAAAATACAAATAATAATAAAAAACATGTTTTTCTCTTTTGAATACCAGTTTGTACACCTTTGGTGAGAATTGCCCAAATAGGGAATCAAACTGGAGTTCTCAGTAGGTAAATCTTACATTTTCATCGTTACCTCATTTGAAAATCTCATGGATATCATATACCACATATCCAAATCAAATATATTGATTCAACAAATCAACACTGTTTAGAAAATAAGGGTATCTAGCATTAGCTACTAGTCCTGTTTCTGAAATTTTGAGATTCACTTTCAAAAAAACTCTAAATATTCACCCCTAAATTGACATTTGACAATATAAGTATCTTGGTTTTTAATGGGTGAAAACATAAAAATGTAAAAATCCCTTGACAAATCTTTGGATGTTACCTTCGAATATATTTTGATGGTTGAGGCTAATAATACTCATCAACAAATACGATTTCCAATTAAGAAATACTGAAGGAAAAAATATCTAGCTAGGATGTGTACAACACTAAAACTATAAAGATTCGAGACTCAAGATTGGAAATGAAATGACCGAAAGCCAAATTTGATTGACCGAAGGACTCAAGATTGTTACTGAAAAAGCTCAAAACCAAATCTCAATCACTCAAATAACCGAGAAAGCCAAATTCCATTTACTGAAATACTCAAAATTGTGACTGAAAGGACTCAATTGAAATTCCAATAACTGAGAAGTCTCAAAGTACTGACAAATCAATCGACATGACTGGAATATACCAAGAATTTATGAGAATATTGTATCATCCTCTCACCTCCTTCCATCGAAACGCCTATGTTAACATTTTACCTCTCACCCTTTCACCCTTTCGCGGCTATTTTACACTGATAGTGTAATATAGTTTCCCTGATTGAATGCGGATATTGCAACTCAATTAAACAGGGTATAGGTCACATCATTCATACGGACAGGAATGCTTTACTGGCATTGTCGGGAGTAGCGAATTGTAAGAATTGAATTAATATTCATATGTTTTCATTTAGTACGTGTTGTATATACAGTGTGTGCGATTTGGAACCGCAATACCCGGTTGATTTGGAACTCATGGATCGATTTTGAAAAATGGAATTTTCTAGTTATAGTACTCGACGAGCTCTAATAAAAATGGTTGACATGTATGAACAAGGCATGTGGCCACCTAAAGAGACCCGTGTACTTGAGAAAAAAGATTCCGTACCGGAGCCTCGAACGTCTTGATGCGAGCCAGAAGTTACCTTAGCTACTGAACCTAGTGACAAATTTTGGCAAAAATCTCATGTTTTCATTTCATACGCCCAGTTCATAAGAATTTATCAGTCAGCCAGACACTATATTTTTCATAGCAGACTATGAAAACAAGTTATTTTTTATAATTTTGACAGTTATCCTCAAAACGCTTTTCACGAGTATTTGGTGAAGTCTGTATAGTACGAAGCCCTGGAAGGGACACCTGAAATAAAAATATTATTTTTCTTCAAAATTCTGAGTTAAAACTCGGCAGTTTAAAAGTCCGACATATGAGTCGGAATTTCAAATATCAACATTTCGAGTTATATCTCGGAATTTTTAAATTATATATATATATATATATATATATATATATATATATATATATATATATATATATATATATATATAATAAAGATGGCAGTTAATATTTCGACTACATTAGTTCTGAGTTCTTGGTCTCAGTGATCAGTTGTTCTCAGTTGTCAGTTCTCAGCTCTGGCAAATTAAGAATTAGAAAGTGCTCACTATAATGTAACAGTTCTGCAAGGAAGTTGTGAATGTCACCCTACCATATTCCGACAATGGTGACTTGATCTCAAATCTAATCCAGAAATTTTGAAATAAGCATATTAGTCGACTTTGTATAGAAAAAGTCCAATATTTCAACGAACTGAGTCCAATTTATGATTCCATGTTCCGCTGGCTTGCTTCAACTGGTAGATTGCTTCATTATTCATTATAAAGTTCAGATGTAGAAATTGTATACTATAACATCGCAGTAAATCATTTCAGCAGTACAAATACGAGAAAATGTCACACGATTGCTTAAAGTGACTTTTCAGGTATTTACGTAGAACTTTTCAAGCTAAATTAGGGATCACAAAAAAATAGAAAATTTGTTGTTGATGGAAAAAGATGAATGAGAGGATATGTTTTTATTTTACATGGTGGTGCTGTCACATGGAATTATACAAAGCAGAGAACAGTACCTTTGTTGACTGGCGACAACCACCTACATAAATCAGTATTTAGATGTGCTTGTATCTAGAGTATAGGTCGGACGATATTGAAGTTATCCAAGCCACAGCTAAATAATGAAAAGATACTCACTGAAGAACTGATTTTTGATGTATTGAACATCACAAGAAGTTGAATCTGTGATATCATAAAATGAGAATAAACGAAAATGTGGAGACGGATATTCGATAAAACTAGCTAATCACAAAAACAAAATTTTGTTAAAAATGATAACAGAATATCGTAACTCTGCAAAGCGTGATATTCGTGAGTCGTAAGAACCAACGTATCTCAATACCTAATATTGACATATTGAAAATCATTAGGAGAATAAATAGTAAAACCGAAGTGTACAGAACCGAGAACTATCAGATAGTAGATTGCGGGTTGCTCTACTCTCTCAGAGATGGCGCATTGTGCGGTAAAAATAAATAAATGATATCTGAATTACAATCCTTTTTATTTCTGTCTTACCACCTAATATTACAAAATATTTGGCTTGCATTAAATTTTTCACCAGAATTATCAAAGAAAAAATATCAATCTCAAAATATGGAACAAAATGATTGATTTGTTATGAATTCATGCGACATGATTCGATTTGTCTATCGGTCGCAAGTCAGCGCCTTCTAGGAGATAACAGAGCAAGTTTTATATCGAGTAAGGTCGTTCTCTACAATTCTGGTTTATTATTCGCGTATCCCCTCCACCCTTTCAGCTAGATTTCGATTCTGATCATTGTATATCTTACACATTTCGGTAACACTGATTTTACGTTTTCAGAGTTTCTATGAAAAAATTTGTTATAATATTCGTAAATTGAACACAATAAATATCTTGAACATTTCTTTCAATATTGAAGAGAGAATACTTCACATATGCAACGAGGTTGAAAAATTTTGGACCAAGAGCCAAGACATTGGCGTTTGTAAAGTTCTTTATCAATTTATCTGGTATTTCAATTGGAAGAAATTAATTACTTTCAAAATTATTGAATTTGTTGAGAGTTTCATGTTTGATTTTATGGAAGAGGATATTATATTCATACAACAATCTTCATAAATTGAGAGATTTTTTAACAAAAACACCAGTGTCAACACATGAAAGACAGTCCGTAGTTATGTTTTGGACTTGCAAGTGTCATTTATTATTTTGTTTTAAACATTTAAATACAAACCTACGAGGTTTTTTCAGTGTTTTGCTCATTGAAACGTGAGGTTTATTGAAAGTAAAAACGTTAAAGTGAAACATGGATCGTTATTATTATAGGTCATGGAAAATATTCAAATCCTGTTTTATTAATGGCTCATGAGACACCATTCTCACAAGGACTTATGTTGAGGAATATTGTCACATCAAATTTATACTCATAAAGCCCTAGTAAAACATATATCTGACATTAAATTCTATAAAATAATTTCTTTTCTTTTACGTTTAGCGAACACCCTGTAAATATACGCCACAACAAAGCGCAGTCCGGCTGGCCGAAGGGCATATTTGAACATGATATGATGACATGACATGCCGTACCACAAAGTTCTATTACTGAACAAAGGACGCTAGGGATGGCGTCCAAAATGGCGTCTGTATCGGACAGCTAGGGCGTCGGTGGAGCTTCTCTGTGACTCCAGGGGTGGAGGATATTTTTTCTTTCTTACTGAATTTTTGAAGTTTGTTGTAATATATTTTACCCTTCGAAGTGAAGTAGTAGTGAGAGAAAGTGGTCCTGGATTGACCGTAGCTAAAAAAATGGAACAATCACAGACCTTCCAATAAAAATTTAAAGAAGTGCACTGAAGCCATCCTTTGCTTACTTTTGTTGTTAGACATTTTGGCGCAAGTTGTTAAAGAGTTTATTATTCGTATTTATGTTTTTTGGTCCCTCATCTAAACATGAATCTGAGCTCAAAACTTATACAGTTTTTTAGATGCCCTATTGGAAATGAGTCAAGGAAAGTATATCACCACAATGCACCGTCAACAATTGCTAGCAATTTACCGCAGCCGGAATAAGGAAGATCCCCAACATTTTCGTCGCATTTGTCTCATCCTTATGTTAGCGAAACTTGATAAGTAATGTTGATTTCGGATTCCAAGCAAAAAAACATACCCACAAATGCTACATTATCATTCTCAAACTAAGTTTATACCTCAATGAACAGACATCAACTGATCGCAGCAGTATTCTATGATTTAGCTAAGGCCTTTGACTGTATCAACCATGGAACACTATCGCAGAAACTGTCTTACTATGGTATAAATAGAACTCCACTTAAATGTCTACAATTTTTTCTTGAATGAAAGAAAACAAATTACCAAAACAACATCTTTATCTATAGCCAGCATAAACTGCGGAGTTTCTCAAGGATCGGTGCTTGGCCCAATACTTTTTATTCTTTATATGAATGACAACTGTAGAAATTTTTGGAAAATTCACTTCCTTCGCAGATGATACTGCAATATTATGGCACAATAAAAATTTAAATTACATGCAAATAAATATATACCTTGAAATCAAGAAAATTAAAAACTGTTTCAATTCAAACGAACTACAATAAGTTTTCGATGCAATCTAGATGCCATAAATCTGATGATGAGTTAATCGAACATCAGACACAATCGAAGATTCTGGGAGTGCTGATTGATTGTAAATTGAGATTCGAGGATCACATAAAAAATCTTAATATGAAATTGTCGTCTGGCTATTATGCACTGAGAGTTAACATCGAAAGAACTGGGGATAAACGTAGCAAAACAGTATACCACCCGTTAGTGGAATCACATTTAAGATCTGGAATTCTATTCTGGGTAGTATGTAGTAAAACCCAACTTCAGACAGATGTAAAACAAATCGGTTATTTGCAGAACAATAAATAATTACATTAATTTCGATTTTTATTGTGGAAACTGTTTGCCTAATCAATGAATATAAACATAATTTCATGAATAACTCCTCAATTAAAAAATTGTTTAAAATTGTTTTTTCCGTTAACCAGCTGTCATCCCTCTACGAACGACAGTCCTCAGAAGTCGAAACTTGTGCGAGCTAAAGATTAACGAGGTCTTACCTTTTAACGTGCGATTCCTAGCACTCAAATATATCCAACTCATCAGTCCAATGAACTTGGATTGTCCATCCCCATTTCCACACCTGTCAAAGACTTTTTCAGATCTACTCTTTGAATTCCGCAGGATTTACCCAAACCATTCTGTCAAGATGGTGGTTCTGATAGTAGGGATCTTTGGTGTCATGATGGACACACTGCATGCCCTCAAACTTAAAAATCATACCGGCTTACCCATGATGCGGCAGAAAATTTTGCCGATAAAATGCAGAAGGCCGTAATTCTTGGTTCACTCCGCCTACTCAGGGCACATGATTCTCGGAAGTGTCGGGGCTCTGGAGACAGGGCCTGCCTGGGATACAAAACAAATACACTCATAGAGTTTACCCAAAGGCATAGTCTGTGCGGGTAGAGGACGGCTATTATTATTATTTGTCGAGACTTTTGAATGGTTTAACAATTATAATCTTTGAGAATTGGATCTCTGTAAACTTTCCTGAACTTCAGAGTTGAGAGTGTTTTTAAATTTGCTGAAACCTGGTTGTGAAGACTGTGAATATTGTATGTGAAGGACCTCCTGAAACCAGCAGTTCGATGAGGAGGTGGTGAGATTACTCCCCTGAAGCGAGTATTCAAATGGTGGATATCACTACGAAATTTTATTTTATTGTAAAGGTAGGGAGGAGTTTTGTTGAGAATAACTTTATGAAATAAGGTCAATGAATGCAATGTTCTCCAAGCCATAAATATACTTGAGACATGATTTTTGTACCAGCTGGATTCGATTAGTATCTAGACATGGACCATAAATCGCGTCACAATAGTTAAAATGGGACAGTACTGAGGAATCAGCGAGCAAAATTTTTGTTGATTTCTCCAAACCGTGACGATGAGGATATAACATTTTCATATAAACATTTCAAATTCAGCACCGTCGCCAATATAAAGTATCAGTCATATTTGGCATTCGAGAGGGCATAAAACATGCCCAAAAAAATGGAGAAAACTACAAAGAGTCTGTTGTCAAAACTATGTGGAATGAAACTGCACAACTTATACAGGACAATATTTCAGGGAGTATTATAGAACCATTGATCCGTTCACTGATATTGAATTCAAATCTGCGCGAGAAGCGCAAAATTGTAAACGTAACATATTATTCCCAAAAAAAGAAAATCATCTGCTGCTCTAACGACACAAGAAACTGAAAAAATTAAATCTGCGTGGGACGAAAATATTCCAAATGGCTTACAGACACTCCTAGCTGCGAATTGGCGTGGAGAGGCGGAGAAGCGACAAAAGCATTAGTACAATATTCCGGTACGTCCGGTACGTCTCTTTCGTGATTTAATGTCAAAAAGAACTGCAAAAATATAAATTGATCGTTTATTTTTGACTTCTTATCCAAATTTGTGAGTGAACAATGCCGATTGGTATACGATACAAGAACTCATCTAGTTAATTAGTTTTTGTATTATTGAGGCAATATCTATGTCCCTATAAAAATAGCGTAGTATTAGGATCGGATTTTCATTTTGGATTGATCTTTCGACTCTACAATGTGATTTTCGTTCCATTTATATTATAGTAACGGCTTAAAACAACATTTCGAAACTGATTTTAAGTTGAAAATGCGAATTTTGAAAGTGATTGTATTTGTTCCTACTCCAATGATACGAGCTTCTGGGGGACTGTGTCCGGTTGACCATCTATTTTCATTTTAGTTAATCAGACATAACTATTTTCACTAATATCTTTTTCGTTACTAATTTCCTACTCCAGAAAAGCCAAACTTTTCTAAAAAAAAATAATTGAATAAATCAGTTATTCAGGGTAGTATATTCAGTGACGAATAAGTATGTTTTACCTTTATTTTTATGGTAATACCAAATAGAATCCAGACTGAGAATAGCTTTCGGTTGTAACATTCATATCTTCATGCTTACTTGTATATAGTATTACTTTTGACACTTCTACATAACACGAGTATTATTGCTCAGATATTGCTCAACAATACTATAGTACCCGATTTATGTGGGGTATTCTGATGATTGAATCTACCGGACTTTATATACAATTAAATCATATGCCGACAAAGTTTACAGAGAGAAATCTTTCTACCCCATCATTTTGTATCAAAAACACTATGGGATCCACCATCTAAAAAACAATCAATTACTGCCTACCCTTCTCACGATCTAAAGTCCTTCTAATCCCGGATACTTCATTAGAAGCCCCCTGTGCAAAGGATAATACTAATTCCGACCGATTCCTCACCCCCTAGAGTATTCATTCAGCTATCCCTGACAGAGGAAACTGAAAAAATGCTGACGAAGTTAAAGTGAATATGGAAGGCAGTGGCGTGGTTTAATATCAGAATGTCTCTGACAAAAATGATTGCTGAAAGAATGAATATTTGCCTGATTTTCATTTTAAAGGAAATTTGCAAGAAACAATGCACGACTGGGCCATTTCTTTGGAACTCTCCCCAAGACATTAAACTTTAAAAAATATAAAAACTTGCAACACATTTTTCATAAAAAAAAAATATATAAAACACATCATTATTACTATAATTTGGCCTCAACAACGTGTTGCAAATAGAGGTCAGGTAAACACAAAATGTATTACAAATTTGGCGCTCAACGTGGGGCAAAGTTTGGGACAAAATAAGCAAAGCTAAGAAACATTTTCATTATAATTTTGGCAACCAACAAATATAGCAGAACTGAAAGAATTTCAAGCAAGAAAGGCAAATTAGAAACTTGTAGCGAAAATCAACGTGTGGTATCAGAGAAGGGGGTTTTCTTCAATCAGAGAATTGAAAAGTATATTAATTCTGAAGAAAATTGAAATTTATTTATTATAACATGTTCAATTGGAAAATTATTGCAAATAAAATATCACTAGCAATTCATTCACAGAATTTTACTATAGTAAATGAAAGGGGTAAGTAATACGACAAATTAAAAAAATGGATCTAAGGAGCGGGAAAATAAGAGGATTTGGTACAGAACACTGCAATGATGAGATGGAAACCCAAGAAAGGCCAAAACAAGTACTGGAGAACAAAACGTACAAACGGGAGGTAGCCAATACAATAACAAATTGAAATGAAAATATGAAAGAGAATGTGAAAAATGTCCGGAATAAAATGATAGTAGAGCATGTACAAAATAGAAGAGTATGGAAAATGAAATAGAAATAAATAATAAAGATTTACTACAAGAAATAAAATCAACTAAGGAAATAAGGAAGACTATAGAAACAAGAGAGAGTATGGTATGTCAGTAATATAGGAGAATACCATCGAATCTGATGGGGGTATGAAATTTATCCGAAATTATTCATGGATTATTTTAGGCAAAAAAATAATAATTTTCCAGAACTGGACTAGAATTGCATTATGGTTCTCTTGTAGAGAGAAAGATTTGAAGAATATAAAAGTCTTTAGAGAAATATGTATGAACTATTTTTGGGAAAATAATTACCATGTTCATGATATACAAGGTTTCCCCAAACTAGTCTAAATACAAGCTCTTCTATTTTTCTCACGAATACGTTATTGTACTATACAGTTTGCTTTTCAACAAATTCGATAGATCCATAGTGGAAGAACAAAGAACAAATTTATAAGATGGAGTTTTTTCGATATCAAAGTATTCGAGTGCTATTTTATCAGATAATGAAGCAACAAAACAAAAAACTAAGTTACGTCAATAGCATTTATCCACCTAGTCATTCCATCCATAATCTTTGTTCACGCCCCTGCGACTGATGAAAAGGGTAAGATGAAATGCTGAAAATGTTGGAATGAAAGAGGGTGCTGAAAATAAGGAAATAAATTGGTCATGTAATGCATTATGCTGAAACGTCAAGACAAGGGTTGCAGATATGTTGGCAGGAAAGCAGTTCTGAAACGGAATTTTTAACAACGATTTTTAAAACTGAGTGGATGCGTTTCTAAAGATGAAAGGGGTACTAGATGAAACAAATAAAGAAGTACCCTTCTCTCCACTCATACTCATAGAGTGTCGATTTTATTAGTTTTATTTTTTTGATACTCTCCGGCACAAATTTTAGAACTTTGTTCGAATGATTACAGTGTTGCCAACAGAAGCCAAGTCCAAGTTTGAAGCAGATAAGTTTTTCTCTTTGCAGTTTCAATCAAAGATGAAAGCGAGTTAGTCTATGAGGAAGGACATCCTGCGTTAAAAAAGAGCTAGCCTATATATTAGTATATTTATTAAGTGAACAAAATTAATGCGGGTTACTGTGTCGGACACATTTCAGATTTTCCTCTAGCTGGCGTTGACAGATTACTGAAGACATGTTGAGAATTTCAACAGTTCACTTCCACTCTCGTTTGTCTTTACGAAAAAATCGTTTCACAACTACAAGATTGCTTGACCAAAAAATCCAAAAAAGCCAGCATGTTCTGTTTCGGTTACGAAAAGTACTTGAAGTTGCCTCTACTTTAAGACTAATCTTTCATGCCAACGCGAAGAGAGTTCTGATCTGGAAGACTTTAACGTGATGTGGTTCATGCTGATTAATATACCAAATTCCTCTGCTGCCTTCACCTATCACTTGTTGAACCATGTTTTTATTACTCACATTGAACTGTATCCAGGAATACCATCCATATGCATGACTCTACCTGGCTCGAATTTTCTCACAGGTCGTCAAGTTATCACGTATGGCCTAGAACAGCTGGTCGAGCTACCCACACGCGTTCCTAATTTCAACAACCAGAATGTCAATAAACTTTTCTTTCTCACCACCAGTCCTGATCCATACAGTATAGAAGTTAGTGTTCCACTTGATAATTCCGAACACAACCTCATCTCCACTCTTTGCACTTTTTCTATATCATCTTGCAGCACAACTCAGCCCTATTTCATATGATACTACGATGCAGCCGACTGGGAAGGTCTTGACATTTTTTCCTAAACATTTCCTTGGGAAAGAGTGTGTTTCTCTTTTAGACATTCAACACAATGCGCCGAAACACTTTCTGAGATCATACTATATACAAAACATGTCAAGAATAACATCATCAGATAAACCATGGTTCAGCAAAAACTGCTACAGAGCTGTCGCCATCAAGTAAAAATACAATCGATTCCTAGAGAGTGGCCCACAACGCCAAGATACGATCAAAACTCGTGACTCTTTTGCCGAAGCTGTGGGAAGAAATTTCGCTTCCTGCTCATTTTCTAACCCAACCAAGAAGGATGAACGCCCAGGAAAAAATCCAAATTTTTGTGCAAACATATTCGCTGAAAATTCTACCCTGGATTCATTAGGAAAATAACGGACAACAAAATGCATCTGATAGCTTATTGGCGGAAGGTAGTCTCAGGCTATTAATTATGGAGTGATATTCTGGGGTCATTACTCCAATTAATAGTCATGTGCCTATCCATCCTGACATTTGTTAGTAAGTATTGTCGTTACTATCATCAGATTATTGTTTGATGGATGCTTTGCGGCTAAAATCATTTCAAGAATTTGGTAAATCTGGTTGTTACTCGACTTCCATCATTCAAATAGATTATTAAATTTTTAATATTTATTAATTATAATTAATTTAATTATTACATTTTCAGATTCTATGCAAAATTCTGGATATATTTCATGTGCAATGTGTTATATCCATGTCTATCCGTTTTCGAAATACTTTTATTTTAAATTTTAAGTTGAAAATTTTAAAACCTGACCGATTTTTTTTTGAGTTTTCCACTAGGCTATACAGGGTGACCCAGGGTTATACCGCCAAACGCTCATTATAGGTTTTTTAGGTGAAAATAAGATTTTTTCTTCATATAAGCATGTGGCAAAACTTGATTCGTTTTCAAGATACAGGGTGTCGAAGTTAAATTTTTTTTATTTTTTTTTTCAATTCCAGGTACATCAAAATATGCCTCCTATCACCGCAAATAAACATGCTGAGTTTTATCAGAATCAACCAAAAAGTTTATGAGTAATGATTAAAAAACTGATTTTTTATGAAAACTTTGACACTCTGTATCTCGAAAACGAAGCAAGTTGGGACATATGCTCACATGAAGAAAATATCTTATTTTCACCTGGAAAATCAATACTGAACATTTGGCGGTTTAACCCTGGGTCACCTTATGTACTTTATTGTGTATGGATGTATTCATAGAAAAGGACCCAATTCAACAGAATTCTAATATGAATTCGACAAGATGTCGACATATTTTCGATAACACTCAATCAAATAATAGCATGAATACAAATAAATGTTTCATAGATTTGATGAATTATTTTTTAAAAATTGATCTAAAGAAGTAGGAGATTTGCAAATCTCCTTCTCAAAGAACAAATTCATTGTTTGAATGAACACGACAGCATTAATGTATGAACAATTTCGTATACATTGAATGTATGAGGTACCTCTTTCCTTGTATTGATGAATTTGAGCATAGTAACAATATTTTTCAATCTTGAGTTGATGAAAATCTTTTTTTAATTTGATGCATAGAATTCATTGTATAAATGATTGTATTCTTTGAGTTGATGAAACAGATAATTACGCCATGATCCTTCATACATTGTTTCTATGAATATAGGTTCATGAATAACTGATGAATACAATTTGTTGAATAAATGAATCGTATTCTTTGATTTGAAGCAACAAATTTTGACACAATGATCACTAGTACATTGTTTTAATGAATACTGATTCACGAGTTGATGAACTCAATTCATTGAATGAATGAATCGTATTATTCAGTTCACAAAACCAGATTTATTGGCAAATGTGTATTCAGTGTGTTCCAAAGAAAATTAAAATGGTAGCTTTGGTTAATGATAGCATAGTCGTAAAGGAAAGTTTTGGGTTGATTTTGTTTATTCTGAGGGCATATTATAAACCATACCCATTCGAGTGAAGATGACATGGATAGTTTTTTTAATCATATCCAATATGTTTTTCCAGTTTGATAAGATTCCAGTTTGATAAGATTATGTCAAACGGTTTCGAAGATATGAACAAAAAACATTCTTCAAGATATGTCAAATACGTTTATGAGACACTTTTTAGTCTTGTCTAGACTTGGTCACGCTCATTAGACATATGAGAAAGATTTTTCCCATATATCCACAGTTGTTATCGACATTATCTCATCACACTAGATATTGCTGAATTTGAAATGGTAATCACTAACAAAATATGAGGGAAATTTTCGTGGTGGCCCATTTAAAAAACTACAAATAGATTTTTTACTGAAATATTGACAACCATGTATATTTTAGGTATGGCCAAAAAATGGGCTGCTCAAAAAACCAAATCGACCTGCTCGAGCTATTTTTTATTTACTATTATCACCCAAAACCCCCATGTCAAGTCTTCGTTGACCTCTAATTATTTCGATGAGCGAAAATTTTTATTAGAAATGACTTTCTGTCATAGAATCAATAGTAACTTTTGGTCCTCTAGTAAACTCAATCGAACACATTATTTATCTGTCTGAAAATATTGACTTGGGAACAGTTAAACAAAGCTTTTCTAAATGAAAGTGTTTTTAATCTTTCTCAATCCTATTACATAACACATTAACTTCCATAGAAATGTTTCAATAAATGTATAGAACACAAGTGCTGCTTCTGGAAAATTCAAATTGAATCCAGTAAAATAATATAACTTTTTGCAGTAAATATACCTCATCAGGAGCGTCTGCTAAAAAGGTTTTCACTTCAATAAAATTAAAGGTTTTTGATTTCATTGGTTTGTGGTCAATAGTTTTTTGTATTTGCTGATGTTTATATCATGTTTTACTGATATCGTAGATATCTTTACCTTTGCTTCCTCCTCAGCTTTTTCTGTAACATACACAAGTAGAATATTTTCTGATATCTTCTTGGTTTCTTTTGAATCGCGCCATTTACTAAAAGGTTCATACTGCTTTTCGTATACTTGCTTCTCGACTTCTCTGGCAGTAAATTAAGAGTACTGATTTTGCAGTTTGAGCAATTTCCGGCGGACTGCACGAAATTTCACTAATTTCATCGATTTCCATGGAAGTTTCACCAAAAGAAATTTTTATTTACGATGACGTTCATAAAATAGTGAACATTTGTCAAATACCTGGCAACACCTACTCCGGTGTCAAATCTCGCAAAAACATTTGCCGTTTTTCTATTATGGTTTCCATGGTAACTCAACGAGCGTTTTGGTTAGTAAAAAAACGCTCGCTCCTCGGAAGTTCAACTTTGCGCTTTCTTTTTGCTCGGTTGAATAAAAAATATATTTCGGTCTGATGTGCAATTTTTAAATTTAAATTTTAAATATTTCGAAAACGTTCAAACTTGGGTATAGGACAAAAAATAGGTTGGAATTTTTTGTAAGAATCGAAAAATAGAGGTTTATATTCAAAAAAGTGAAGTTGCGGTAAACTTTCGGTACAACCGCAAGTGTCACATTTTTGAAAGTATTTTAGCACGATAGCCCCTATCAACAATATTAAATTACTAACCAAATTTTCAATGTCGGCTTACTCATAGTTTTCCATATATTGATCGATGCAGTTTCCAGAGAGACCCTCCCTATGTCATAACAAGAACCATCCAATTTCGTCATTATATCATAGACTGCAGGGAACTTATATGATATGAATGTCTTCTGATAAACGAATTCAAATTTCGAGGATCTGAACACATTCTGAAGGTGTTATCTAACGGTAGTTATATAATTTTTCAATAAATCATTTATTGAGTTTTTGAATTTATTCATTATGTCAAAGGGAATACGTCTAACAGGCTCAATTATTGAAACTGCATAATCGGCAATTTTAATGTGGTAACGCTTACGATTTCACCCATACCTTGATTTTCATATATATTCCTCATAATTTGATATATTATTTTATTATCAATGCATTTAAAATATTTGATCAAATTTATTTCAATAGTTGTTGGCAAACCAAGATCGATCCTGTGTCACTGTCAACAATATAAAAATCTAAATTATACAGGGTGTTCAAAATTAAGTCGACACAAAGTTGTTCCTTCAAAGTAAGGATCTTTGCACATGTGTCTGACAGATATAATTCAATATCTGTCGCAGTATTAGCCAGAGAAGTAGTTGTTTTTGGCCAAACAGTTGGCTGAGTACGGTGCGTTTCAAAAACCAAGAATGAAATATGGAAGCAGAATGGAACAAAATATTAGACGTAACTTATTAGCCGAGGTAAAATAATTGTTCATTCCATATTCGAAGAAGTATAATTATTTTTGGTACTTTTTTAGATAAATGCAGATCCTTCCAAATCAACACATCAAGTCTCGGCAGAAATGGATGTGCCACAGACGAGAGTTTGGAGGGAATTCAAAAAAAGTGGTTTGAAATGTTATAAGATACATATTTCACAAAATTACATCCAGGTGATCTTGAGAGAAGGATGGAATTTTGTAGCTGGCTCTCGAATAGGGAAGACCCCACAAACTTCTTGAAAAACATTATTTGGACCGACGAAAGTACTTTTTCGAACTGTGGTGTTTTTAATAGAAATAATGTGCACATTTGGAGTGAAAATAATCCACGACACTTCAGAGAAGTCAGACCACAAGTTCGGTTTCGTTTGAATGTGTGGGCTGGAATTTATGACGACCGAATACTTGGACCTCATTTCTTCTCTAATACTTTGAACGGGGAAACCTATCTTCGGTTCTTAAGAAACAAATTCGAAGAATATATGGATACGTTTCCCCTTGTTAATTATAACAGCTGCTGGTTTCAGCATGACGGGGCTCCTCCACACAATAAAAGAACAGTGTGCGAATATTTACACCAAAGATTTCCTAATAGGTGGTTAGGAAATTCTGGACCAGTGAGGTAGCCGGCAAGGTCACCTGACCTTACAGTTTTGGATACTTTCTTGTGGGGCACTTCAAAGAACAGAATCTATGGAGAGCAAGAATATGACACAGTAGATGAACTTAGAGACAATATCATCACGCAATTCAGGTCTACAGAAGAAGGGATATTGTTAGGGCTGTTCCTAATTTGAGACGACGAGCTCGGTTATGTATTCAAGAGGAAGGCCATCATTTCGAACACTACTTACAACACTTACAATACTTTTTGTGCATTTTTTACAAGCTCATGATTTCATTCTTGTTTTTTGAAACGCACCGTACTCAGCCAAGTGTTTGCCCAAAATTCCGAATAATGTTCTATCCGGCTATTGTCTTTCCGGATATAATTCAAAATAAATTTGTGTTGTTTTCGTACTATTCCTATCAAATGTATAATAAAGTTTTAACATAATATCTCGTTATTCTTCATTTGAGAATGAGGACATTTCGCCTGAAGTATTTGTGCAAACCTATGATGTTTAATGAGTTCTGACAACTAGTGTTTATTAAACAACATTTTTCGATGGAGTCACGACCATCTCAGATGAAGTTGTTTTTTTTTAATACCTGTGGTTTCAGAAGTGCAAATCATAACAAATTATACATCAATGAAATCAGAATGAGAATCACTATTTTTCTGTATAAAAAACCAATATAGCGCCCATTACAGAAAAAAATGTTGATGATGAATGCCAGATGACGAAACGTCGAATAGTAATTCTGAACATGAAAACGTGTAGCTGAAAAAAAAATATCAATGAAAATGTACTGTTGGTTTTGAGCTATGTTGTCAAATAAGGATAGAAAAAAATAAAAACGAAAATTCCGATTTTCAGTTTTTCCCGATATTTCCAGAAATACTCGAAATTTTCCAAGTTTCACAACAGTATTTTGTTAAGCACCAGAATACGCAACTTTGCCCCAATTTAAACTTCGACGTATCTCCTGTAGTTTAGGAGATCCCAATGGTGGGGGTCGAATTTGAATTGCCCTGTATATATATATATACAGTGAGGACGAAAAGTCCGTCGCCCCCCCTGTAACTTCTTTATTCTACATATTACAAAAAAATGTTAAATACATAAGTTGTAGGGTTTCATTCGGTCTTTTTAATGGTTTAAGTTTCATTCATACAGAGTGTCTCAAAAAAGCACGGTGATTTAGAAGTTGATTTTTTTAAATGGGATACCCTGTATTTCATTGCATTATTACATTCTACGTTGAATTCTGAACAAGTTTGATGAATGGTTTTTTATCAAAAAAGTTAATAGTTTTGGACTTATGAACACTTGTAAATAATTATTTCGACTACTTTTGCACCAGTTCACGAATAAATTAATGAGGTAGGCTATGCACGCTAGGCGCGTTTATTTTATCCATGACAACGAAAAAAAACTCTTATCTGTTTTTGCCAAATGTCATTGACATTTTGTACGTTTTCAAAACTTTGTTTCAAACGGTTTTCAATTTCTCTTGTTGATTAATATGGCTCGTTCAGTAGCAGACAAAGTTGAAGCCGTTATCATATTTGGTGAAGCTAACCGAAATTACCACGCTGCTAGTCGCATTTTCAATGAACGGTTTCCAGAACGTCCGATGTGTCGAAAGTATCTGCAGAAATTGGTGGCAAAATTTAACCAAACTGGCACCGTGAAAGATGCTCCGAGATCTGGGAGGCCGAAAATAATTACGGAAGATTCAAGTACTAGCCGAAATGGTAAATAACCCACAACAATCAACTAAGCAAGTAGCTGAAACATGTGATGTTTCTAAAACA
Source organism: Chrysolina americana (assembly GCA_958502065.1). Taxonomy (NCBI): domain Eukaryota; kingdom Metazoa; phylum Arthropoda; class Insecta; order Coleoptera; family Chrysomelidae; genus Chrysolina; species Chrysolina americana. Next base: position 35,211,472 of record OY293410.1, on the reverse strand, counting down.
TCAGTAAAGAGGGGTTTAAAACAAAATAAATTCCATCCTTACAAAATAAAAATTTTGCACCAATTGGTTGAAGATGATCCAGACCGGCGACTTGAATTTTGCGAGACCATGGCAGAAAGAATTGTTGCAAATCGACTTTATTTGCAATACATCTGCTTTAGTGATGAAAGCACTTTTTACCTAAATGGAAATGTGAATACCCAGAATTGTAGATATTGGAGTGATGAGAATCCCCATGAATTCCGCGAGGGGCATACTCAATTTCCCCAGAAAATTAATGTTTGGGCTGGTATTTTAGGTAACCACATTGTAGGTCCCATATTCTTGGAAGAAAATTTAAATGGTCCCAGATACCTCCAAATGCTGCAAGACACAATAAGTCCGAGTATCGATGAGGTCGTTGCCCAAAACCCACATGAATTTTACTTGGATGTAACATTTCAACAAGATGGAGCGCCACCACACTATTTTCGGGAGGTGAGAAATTACTTAGATGAAAGGTATCCAGGTAGGTGGATTGGACGTCGAGGTACAACAGAGTGGCCAGCTCGCTCACCGGACCTCTCACCGCTTGATTTCTTTCTTTGGGGCTATGTGAAATCCGTAGTTTTTAAGACAGTTTGTGGGTCGTTAGATGAACTGCGCCGTCGAATTATTGAAGTGTGTTCAGAAATAACACCTCAAACCTTGATTAATGTTAGGGAAGAGTTTACAACCCGACTATTTATGTGTCAAGAAATGCATGGTGGACATGTCGAACATCTTTTGAAATAGATAAAAACTTACCGTTTTTAGTTATAAATTAAAATATCTCTTCAGTTTTTAATGATACTTGATCTGTATTTATGGACTACCTTATTTGTTAATAAAATGTTTCAACTTCATTTGTACTAGTTTTTCGTGAGATTCAACAACTCTAACAATTGTAAAATTGTACGACGAGATAAGTTACACGTGGTGCCATCAGCAGTTTGCAACATTGGATAGCTTTCAAAAAGTTAGGATAGGAAAGTGGAATACATTGTGATCCATTTGTTACGATTTTCTCATTGATCTGCCGCAAAAGTAGTCGAAATAATTATTTACAAGTGTTCATAAGTCCAAAACTATTAACTTTTTTGATAGAAAACCATCCATCAAATTTGTTCAGAATTCAACGTAGAATGTAATAATGCAATGAAATACAGGGTGTCCCATTTAAAAAAATTAACTTCTAAGTCACCGTGCTTTTTTGAGACACTCTGTATGAATGAAACTTAAACCATTAAAGAGATCGAATGAAACCCTACAACTTATGTATTTAACATTTTTTTGTAATATGGAAAATGAAGAAGTTACGGGGGGGCGACGGACTTTTGGTCCTCACTATATATATATATATATATATATATATATATATATATATATATATATATATATATATATATATATATATATATATATAAATAGATAAGAAAAAACAAAAATATAATGCTCTCAATTTCAAATCATACTCACCGAAAAACGTGCATGCACTGTGCATACAAATTAACAATGAATAAAAATTATATTCAAGTTGAATGTGGTTAAAAAATTATCTAAAGACTGGGTGACCAATGATTTCTTGTCAGTAAAATTAATATTGAAATCTCCAGCTATCAGAATGGATGCACTTAAAGGAAGCTCATTAAGAAGTTGTTCAAGCTTATGCATACACATATTTACATCAGATGAAGGTGTTCTATAAATACATAATACATACATATTCAATTTTTGTGAATATAACAAACAAAACTCAAATGATTTTTCTTCCAAGTAATAGTTAAGACCAGTGCAAACACTAGAACCTGGTGATCCTGAGAGATGATTGGGGTTTTGTCGGTGGGTTATGAATAAATGCAGACAAGATCCAAACTTCTATAGAAATATTATATGGAGCGATGAGGCAAATTTTTCAACTTGTGGGATGTATAATAGAAAGAATTTTCATTATTGGAGTAGACCTAATCCATTTCTATAGTCCATCCCCAGAATCCGCAAAGACGATTTAGTATTAATGTTTGGTGTGGTCTATTTAGAGGCTGAATTATCGGTTCATTTTTCTACCATGGTTCTTTGAACGGACCCCGTTACATTAATTTATCAATAAAAGTATTGAAACCACAATCTCCTATAACGCCCCTCAGAATTATGGCGATACGAAAGAATTACAATTGCCCAAACGGTTTTCTGTTTAGTAGATATTCATTGGAGTTCATTTTTACTACATGAACCCGACATTTATCTGCACATGGCACAAATCAGCGAATTAATTAGCGGAAACTGCTGAATTGGCCATTAACGTTCCCGACAATACCTCCCGCAGGTATGAATATCACAGAGGCGACCGCGCTTTTACAACCACCGCGGAATCATTCAAATGGCGACCGTCAAAGTGCCGCCATTTTTCTTTGTATTACTTCCGGGAACAACAGCACAGCTTTATTGCGAATTGGCCAGGCGATCTTGATTTAATTTGACAAAAATAGAGACGATCGAATTGATAGAATAGGATAGGATAGGAGAGAGAGATTATCTAATGAAAAAGATCCATGTCCTTTAATTTGATGGAATGGAGGCAATAGATGAAGACATTCTTTAGAATGTTCGAGTCCACCGTTGTTTGCAATCTTTAGTTATTTCAATTGGAAGAGCCTGCTCTGAATTCAGTCGGTATTGTCAAACTCTTGTGGATAGTTACACACTTGGATAATTGAGCAAACTTGTAACATTTTTCATGGCCATCACGATGCTGAAAAGAAAACGAAAATTAACCGTTTAGTTCTCGAAATTCCTATTTGATGAAATAATAAGTATTTTTTTCTAACAGCAGACATCCAAATATTCTCATACACTTCAGACATCTATCCATAACGCATCAATGACTTTTCTTGATCAAGTTGAAATTGTTGAAAATGAGAGATAATTAGTTATTTGGAAATGTTGTCTGACTAGGTTTATATATTTGTTTGACGATACTAATTAAGGAAAAAATCAACTAGGAAATATAAATATTAACTGACTTTACATGAACAATATGACAATTCAGAACATTTATAAATCATAAAATCTAATACAAGGTGATTTCTTGAAGTAGTATTGTATCTAACACCCCTCCTCAATGCTACTCAAGAAATAAAACCTATCATATTCCGGAATTTCTCCAACTTCTGTGTTTCCAATGGTTTCGTCAGTGCATTTGCAAGCATCTTGTCCTTAGGGCAGTACTCGAAATGAACTTTATTTGATTGCTTCATTTCTCTTGCAAAATTAAATCTTGTTTCTATGTGCTTCGTGCGATCATTGATTCTTCCACTATCCAACATTTTCATGCAGCTTTAATTGTCCTCATATATTAGGGTTTTTGTACAGTTATGGATTCACTCAACCACATAGCCTCTTGGCATGCTTCATAAAGAGCTATCAATTCAGCTTCTGTTGAAGAAAGTGACCCACATTCCTGTTTTCTGCTCCTCAAGCTCACAAGGCCTCCATGAAATTTAAAGGAGTAGCCTGAGTTTGACTTTCTATCAAATCTATCACCACCTCAGTCTGCATCAGCATAACCTATCAGATCTTCATTTTTATTATTCACATCACCGTCTAATTTTTAAATTTTTTGTTCCTTTAAGATATTTTAATATTCTCTTCACTTCTATCCGATCGCATTCTCTGGGTAGATTTACTTGCCTGGTCAGTATGGATGTACCAATCGCTATGTCTGGTCTGGTGTTAACTGCGAGAAATAATAGTGATTCAATAATTTTTCTATACTGGTCATTATTTATCAAATACCCCTCCTCTTGGGAATGTTTGTAGTAACCTGGGTCCGGTGGTATTCTTGATAACTTTGATTCTGATGAATTATGTAGTTTCAAAATCTTGTTTATTTAGGTTTCTTGGCTAATAACAAATATGACAATATTTTCTCTTTCAATTTCATCCCAAGATAGTAACTCAAGTTTCCCAAGCAATTAATTCGGAAACTGTCATTCAGTTTTGTTGCTATAGTTTCTATGCTCTGTTCATGTTTACTGGTTATGATTAAATCGTCCACAAATATCAAAATAAAACATTTATCATCAGATTAAATATATAAACATGGATCTGCATTCCCTCTTCTGAATCACTAACTTTTCAATTTTCCATCCAAAATCTTATTCCATGTCCTAGCTGCTTGCTTCAGTCCATATATGCTTTTATACAGTCTACAAACGAGATGTTTTTTTCCACTTTCTATAAGTATATTCTTCTGGTTGCCTCATGAAAATTTCTTCTTTCAATTCCCTGTTCAAAAAAGCTGTGATAACATCAAAGTGCATTACTACTAGTTTTCATATCCAGCAATTGTAAGGAGCAATCGAAATGTTGCCTATTTTACCACGGGAGCAAATACCTCATCGTAGTCTTCTCCATATTTTTGGGAATATCCCTGAGCAACAATTCTTGTTTTATATCTACTTACTTTTTCTTCTTGGTCCGTTTTAAATTTGAATACCCATTTGCATCCAACTATATTTTTATTTTCAGGAGGAATACATAAGGTCCAGGTTTTGTTTTTATTAGTAGGGGAGTCCACGATGCTAAATGTGAATTTTCTCGAGCGTCATAGAGACCTATTGGGTTGCAAACCTTAGATGATAAGAAGAAAAAATTTTTATGTAATGTATACCTTTTCATCGGTGGGGGAAGCGGCTATAGATTTTCAAATTTGTAAAAAAAACTGTTGTATGGACATACTCGAGCGCGTCAGATATTGATAGCATCAATGTCATACGTATTTTTAATAATGTACGTATGTTAATCTGATCGTTTGCATGATAGGAGTTGTCGTAGGTAAGGGTTGATAATGAAAAAAAAATTTATCGAGCGCGTCAGATTTCCTTAGGGGGTGTTAACTGAACCTAAAAAAAAAGCTCCCATGCAATAATCTGACGATGTCGATGTGACGGAAACTCGCGGCCATTACTATAATATAAAAAAATCGCCAATTTGAAATACTCAAGCGCGTCAGATTAAGATATATATAGTTCATCTTTATACCCTGTGCTGTGATGTGCTGTCTCCTAAGCTGACGATTATCTAGAGGGATTCGCCTTATCTGACAAAAAAAAAATAGGAAAACGGTTGACCCTAAAGGCCATCCCTGCAACTTCCCGCTAACTCCATACCCAAGCGTTCAACATTTCACTTATTTTGTTTTTGAGCTCTTCGAGTCCAAAAATATGATTTTTGTGTCATTATGAGCTCTCCGAGCTCAAAAGTTTTTTGGATTTTCAAACCGCAATAACTTTTGAATAAATGAACCGATTTTCACGCGGTTGGCAGCATTCGACGCAGTTTTTCAAGCACCATGAAGAATCTTTGAGTTCGAATTGATCGAACTAGAAATTTCAGAGTGATTCCGAAAAAACGCCTTTTTCGGTTTTCTTTCGACGATAACTCACGAACGAATCAACCGATTCTAACCGGACTGGCGGCGATCGACGTGGTTTTTTAATATTAAGAGCTGATTGGTTTTTGAAATCAATCGATACAGCCGTTTAAAAGTTATTCCAAAAAACATTGGAAAAAAAAATATCGTAGTTTTTTTGAGATTTCTCAAAATCTACCGGTACGAATCGGTTCAAATTATATTCAAAATCTGAGTTTGTCCTAACCAAATAGATAGAGAAAGAGTGAGAGAGAAATAGTAACGCGGAGAGGGGCATTACGCAGCTGCACGCATTAGACTTTATCGACGAATTTTTGTTATTTCGGCTTGTGAAAATCGTCAGATTATTTTTCATTATACTTGAATTATTTCCTTCAAAATAAAAAAAAAAAATTTGCCACGCTCGAGAATGTCGAGATGACGATACTAAGTTGTAAAAACTTAGTAGCCCTCACCTTTCTTTACGTCACTCTCAAATTGTCAGAATAGTAGAATATACACTTTTTAGCATGTAATCAACTCACCCTACCTCAATCTGATGCGCTCGAGAATTTCTGATGATCAATTTTATTTTACTCATCTGATCCTTCATCCTGTACGCGCGGCCTTATTTATGAGGTTCATATTTGGTGGAGGTACTTAACCGGGTATAAGGTATCCCCCTATATATTAATCTGCCGCGTTTCAGTAAATCCCGAAATCTTCGCTTGGGCTCCCCTGCTATACATTGCAGTATCGTCAAACAAATATAAAAACCTAGTCAGACAACAAGTTATGGGCCCAGAATATCGTGTTGTATAGAAGGAATTGTAAAATATACAATTATTTGGGATAAACTCCAAAAGCAAAATATTCTGACAGTAAGATGACGGATGCGATGAAATTCAGTTTTGCAAAGTTGAATGGGACAAATTATCAATTATGGAAGTATAAAATGGAACTATTGCTGACAAGAGAGGATCTGTGGGAGACCATTTCACAAAATAAACCTAATCCAGAGACAGAATCATGGATAAAAATTACAAGAAAGCTAAAGCAACAATAGGGTTTTCAGTAGAAGAAAATCAAATCATACATATTAGAAATGTAACTACAGCTAAAGAAGTATGGGATGCCTTGAAGGGGTATTGCGAGAAGCCGACATTGACCAGTAAAGTTTTTCTGTCGAAGAGGATTTGCCGAATGAGACTACAAGAACATGGAAACATGGAAGAACATCTTATGGAAATGATGGATTTGGTTCACCAGTTGACTGTTTTGTAGCATTTTTATTGTGCAGCTTGCCTGAGAGTTACGATTTCTTGATCACAGCTTTAGAAAGTAGATCTGCAGCGAATTTGACCATAGACATGGTAAAAGAAAAACTTTTACAGGAGTATAGGAAGCATAAAGAAACACAGAGAGTTGAGGTAGGTGGAGAGAGAGTTTCTAAAGCGAATTTTATGAAAAATATAACCGGAAATAGTTATTTGCTTCACTAATAGTACCTAGATGGAAAAGTTACTGTATTTGGTTATTTCCTAAACTACTTAGCTGATTACCGTGCTACAAACCGAAATTCGTAATTATTTATATCGTACACCTATTATCCATATATATTTTTGTTTTCAACATAAATATCTTTTTTGTAATGGTATAAATATAATGTTGTCATGCCGTTTCGAAAACAGATGGAATGCATCGAATGTTCATGTTAAATGGCCCTCGCGAAATCAAAGTTCTCAAATCACACACAAATCAAACAACATATTAAGGTGTAATGTAATGAATAGTACCGAACTGTATTGAGGAAGAAGTAACTGCTTGAAAAGGTTGCATTATTGTGTGGTATTTTTGGCGCCTGTAGACGAGACAAACTTGTTAGGCTGACTGTGGATGATTTTGAAAGCACCAGTACCAGAGTTTTGGTTACATTGAGGAATATTAAAAACAAAAAGAACTGGGTGTAACAATTTCGAGGCGGGCCCTGATCGCCTAATTAATTATGCACCCTCGGTAAAAAAAGTCCGCATATTTGCTGGCCAACGGATCAACAACTATGAATTATGACTCATCGCCAAGAACGCTTCGAGAGCCATCTGTATGAGTCGCTCTATAGTCCCGATATATCAAGAACTATGAAAAGAATCTGCTTGTCAGTATATGAGACGCTCGACATAAGGGGGCGGGCATATGGTCGTAGAGAGTGGCAGATACAGTTCGAGAGTCCGCAGACAGAGAGTGATAGTGAAGATAAATTTGAAACAATGACTGTGATATAAATTATAGTATAAGACGAGTTTAAAATAAACTATCAAAATTAGTGTAGTGCATTTTTACTACAAGGATATTGTCCCAAAGAAGGACTTCCGTTTGATGCCTACGGTTTATACCAAAAATACGTAAATTTGGGATTTTCATACTCTGCAATACAAACCATTTTACACCGCCATAAGCTACATCCTTTCAAAGTTATACGATTGCAAAAATTACACCCAGGTGACTTTCCCCGCGAGGACTTATTACTCAAAATACAAGAGCACGCCGGATTCTTAGACAACATAATTTGGACTGATGAGGCAAAGTTTTGTCAGCAGGGAGTTTACAATAAGCGCAATCGATATTTTTGGGCTTCTGAATATCCACATCTGGTGTTCGAAGTTGAAGATCAAGTACAATTTCGAATAAATGTGTTTTGTTTGGTAATGAACCAAGAGGTACGCTACTTTATGTACAATGAAAATCTGAATAGTGACAGATATGTAGAAAATCTTCAAAACGTAATAGAATCATTTCTTGACAATTTGCCACTGGCTAGAGCTGCACGTTCATGGTACCAGATGGATGGGGCACCACCGTACAATACACGAACTGTGTATACCCAATTGACTTCCATGTGCGAGCACCGTTGGTGGGGAAATCGAGGACCCTTTCTCTGGCCTGCGAGATCTCCAGATCTTACCCCTTTCGATTTTTATATTTGGGGTAGGGTAAAAGATTTGGTCTATTCTTCACCAGTTCACAATATAGATGAGTTGAGACTTAGAATAATACAGACTTTTGACAGTCTCGATCCCAACGAAATCAGACGTGCTATTCAATCTATTGAAAGTAGAATAATAGAATGTTTGAACAACAATGGTGGTCATATTGAACATTTACGATGGAGTTCTGTCAAAATTGTTCAATATTTTTGATTAAATTATTACAATTTTCTTTTGTTGCCATGGCATACACTCATAATCATTCTGTAACATAAGGCATTTCTTGATTTTTATTGAATAACTCAATAGAGGTTGAACTTGGGTATAGGGAAAGCTGAAATAACTCATCCTAAAACTCAATTTTCTTTTGAATGGTTAAAAAAGAAATGGTAGGTGCCATTTGAAAAAATTGAGTTTTTGACAATTTTATATTGCGACATTGAAAAATCGGCTGCGCCCATATGGTACAAAATGGGACCGTCGCACTGGTTCCGAGAGTCAATCTGACAGGACAAAAATATTTCTCTGAGTATTTGGTGAAATATATGGCACTATTGCTTGAATTAGTTGAATTCATGTCAGAATCATAAAAATATTGAGTGTTCTCAAAATTATTGATCCACAGGATGTGTTTTTTATACTGTACAGCTTTGCATTGGAGGACTCTTTTCTTATGAAAATTGGCAACCGGTCAGATGTTAATAGTTCAGTTCAAATTATTTCTGGGGTCAAATGAGCAAGTTTTGTCATTACTCTGAAATTTTATAAAGACAGGAATGCAGCATGGAGTCATTCAAAAGAAAAACGGAAAATTTGAAGAATCTGTGATTTCTCTGTCAGGAAACAACTCTTAGAAATGAAAGCTCATTTTATGAATTGTATGAAAAGTAAAAGTTTCTTTAGCTCTATATACAAAATATTCTCAGAATTACCTTATAAATCAGTAATAACATCATTGGTGTTGAAATTCGACATTTTAAGTAAGCTAACATATTTATGTTCTCTAAAATTTTTTTAGTCCTTATTCCTGGCTTCTTGTGCTTCCTCCAACATCATACCCACTGGAAGTACTGCTGCATGTAGGAGTACCATCTATAATTGTTGACGTAAAAGTCAGCAGTTTCGGAACAATATTTATCAAACTCCTGCGTGTTGATACTGAATCCACTGACGATTGTTCTGAGAATCGTTCCAAATCGCCGAATGAGTTGTACATCTACGCCAGTAATATTCGAGGCAAGAATTGGATCTTCAAAAAATCTGCGTGCGGTATTTCCGTCATTAGTCGTACCAAAACCTGGTTTGGGAATGTCGACTAAAAGTCCCATTTCATTGCGAGCTTTTTTATCTTTTCTTATTTGCCAGCATTTTATTTCTAGTCTATATAATATATGTAAAATGCACTCGAGGAGCTTAATCCAAGCATGAAGACTTGATAAACCTAGGGTCAAAGCTGTCTGATTTTATTTTCTTTTTCGAATTAAGTCCAGATTGTTCATTTGGGATGGAGTAGCACCACACACATGGCAGTTTTGTGTTGCTTGATTTGCAAGAACACTACAAATCTTGCCGTCAATCATAGTCAGCACAAGATCATGTTGAACAGAAATTTCACGACCTTCTATTTGCAATATTGTTGGAGATATATTTTCTATTTGTGATTTCACATTATTAACTTCTTCCCTTGTTAATTCTGGGCTCTCTTTCTTCAAAATGAGTTTGATAGCCGGCAATATTTTGTCGATGAAGGAGAAGGATTATGCCACAAAATGATTTTTCTTGTGTGACCTCTACTATTACCTATGGTGGAATAGGTAGTCATCTGTAAAGGTACGATAGAAACGACGAATATGTATGAATCATCTAAATCATCTTCATTACTGGAATAAGTTTGTTTGTATGGACTTTGCCCGGACGCTCCATCACATCCCCATTTAAAGACCATGTTTAATGTTGGGAGCGTATTTATGCCTACTCTGACATGTTCTAACACCTCCATATGAACTGCTATCAAACGTTTAATGGTATGATCGATCAATGACTGCAATTTCACTTCGGCAGAGAAGTCGGATATATGAATGTTATCTGGATATCATTGCTTTTTCGACTCAAGAAGCATGTGATAATTTGGAAAAATGTCAGCCTTGTCATCCTTACTAATCTGACGCATAGAAATGTATTGGTCTTTGCTGAGTTTTTTATCAATAAAAAAGGCCAAAGCTTCATCGCACGTCATTTTGAATGCCAATTTTTCACTTTGAGATTGGCATGATTTCTTAAATTTTGTAGCTCTTAGTGGAGAAGAACTTGATATATCTTTCAATATTTGGGCTGCATCACGTCTGCCTGTAGCTGATAGACTTATTTCAGCTGCAAGAACAATCTCATCAACTGTATTACTTTCAAGCAGGGGCTTCAATTTCCTCTTTCTCGATTTACCGCTACATTCATTAAACGACTTTCTTGGTCGGCCTGTAATATTTATTTTTCGGTCGTCTCGGTTAATTATTATATGGCCATTCAACCAATCGGAATTTTTATCCAAAAAATGTTCTAATATGAAATGACATTTTCTCCATCTTTCTTTGATTTTTCTGCAAAATTCTGTGGATTTTGCATTAATTAGTGCAATGAAAATTTCATCACTACCTTCTCTAGCGCTCCTGTTAATAATATAATCACGTACACACTTTAGTCTCTTTCGAATATTCGACTCACTTTTTTAAACAGTGAACAGATCTCGTCTTTTGATTTCGATCATTGTTACTGAAAAGGTAATAAAGAAAAAACTTGGTAAATCTAGGCGATAAAACTCTGTTAATGTATGACTTCGACGGCCTTTTTAAATGCCAGATTAATGATTTCAAAATTATGCGAGAACTTGATCAAAACTCTACAAGAAATAATAATTCGCCCATGACAAATTAAAATGACAGCGTATAAATAATTCAATTGTCATGGAGATGTAAAACAGTTCAAAAAGTTGAGTGCCAACTAGATTTCACTTGAAAGTGCAATATTTGGTTAAACCAGTTAGACTTTCGCCTCGACTTTCCACTGGTAATAATGTGACCAAAGCATAATTCTCCAAATATGATTTTTCACCCTGTTTTAAAGGAAAGTGTGAAAGACTATCCGAAATTTAGTATAGCCCGTGAGATAAGCAGTCATTTATGATTATATTTTCAAATTATTTATGTTTTTTGCACACTTTCCTTTTCTCACTTTTGTCCAGTCAGATTGAACATCGGAACCACTGTGCGTCGATGGGACATCAGGTGTTAGCCTGGACTACCAGCTAACTGCTCCATAAATTTGTTTCCTAATTTTGAACGGTTTGCGGGCTACACGTGTTTTCGTAAACTACTACAGCCGTAATTTTTTTCAGAAAAATGGACATATCTCAAAAACTGTGCTAGATAAGTAAACATAACTCAGGTTGTCTAAAGTCATAATCAGAAGGCCAATCGAACCATGACAAAAAACATTAGGTTTCCATTTAAAATAAGAAAGTTGGTACCGACTTTTGGCATACCCTGTATAGTTGTAGGACTAAAAATATTTGAGGTAGAACGCACATGATCAATTATGACAGCATACCAAATTTCAAGTTTCTAGTCCAACTGCAAATTAAAAAACTTCTAATGCACGGCCTACGTAAATCACGCTGTATAGATGGTAAATCTCTCATCGATGAAATAGAAATTTCAAGTGATAGCAATTGTCAAATTACTTTTCAAATTTATAAATAGTTATAGTATTATTATTGTTATTGTAAGCAGAATACAGTTTTATGAAAAAAAATATTTGAACAAGTGATTTCTTAATGGCCGGACATAGCATTGAGTGCCCTCTCCATATACTCTGTAGACCATTCACCGTCTTTATATAACTTCGGCATCCGCGAATTGAGAATAAATTTGAGTATCCTGAGTTGTACTGGTGGTTTAATACAAGCGACTTCGAGGGGTACAACTTAGGAAACTGGGTAATATTTGTTATCAATGTCTATAATCAATTATTGCTTGTGGAATTATAAACGCAACTTCAACAATTTATTTTGTTATATTAACATAACCGTAAAACAAAATTCAAGTGCTTACCTTTCAAAAGAAAGGTGTACTACGATTTTGAATCACGTAAAAAATAGTACTGCTTGGCGCGAAAATAAATTTTCAGCAACGATTCTTCCTACCCCCACTCAGTCTCGAAACCAACCGAGTCTGAACAGTTTTGGCACTAGGTGCGTCTACCATTCGTTTGTGCCAGTTTTTTTCTGGTTTCGGATATAAAGAGGTGGTACAATTTAGGAGGCGGTACAATAATGTCAACTCTCCCCTAGCTAATTTTCAACTCAACCTTATTATGTATAAGGACCTGAATGATGAATTGGATGAATTTTAGCTCGCAAAGAAATTTAATGATATACAAAAATACAAAAAAAATTAAAAGGTTCACATTCTAAGCTAAAACCATACATAAGAAGTTGACCCAGGTGAGAGCCCGGTGATATGTAACTGAGACAGCAGTATAATATTTCAATTAATTAATGTATTATACTTTCCCAGTGATGCCAGATAATGATGAAAAGTCCATATTCAACCATATCCGTAAAGAGTTGGACTGTGTGATAGCCGGGGAATAATAATGATGGAATGGAATTATTTTTCGTGAAGAAGATGCCACTTCAGCCTTTTTTTAAATTCATTATACCTAGAATATAATCTAAATTTGCTGTATAACTCAAGTAACTGGTCTGACGTTAATCTTTCAATGAAAGCAAATTTCTCGCAAAAATTAGGTTTTTCGTCTTGGAAGTGACGTAAAGCAGAGTGTTCCATTATTCTTTGGAATTGTTCGTCACATATCACTATATATATTCGTAGTTTGTTGCACCTAGAAACAATTGTCAACGGATTGATAAGTATAACTGATATAAAATAATCCAGATTGGCTGACTTCACGACCCTTTTATATTGTCGTTCAATTTGAATTACTCTGTACACTTCCTGCTCGATTTCCGAGTGGCTGTGTTGGTATGCATTTCAATCAATTCATTTATGGCGTTCAGACCTCAGATGATGATGGTCTTTGTTGGTGAATAGTGGCCAATAAATAAAGCAATAAGGCTCATAATAAGCACTATTACGTATGGCATTCGTTGAAAGTTTCACGGTTTCAAAGCCTGTTATTTGATGAATATCCGACATGTAAAGCGTTAGTTTGCGATCGAAGCCCATTCAATAGTTCATTTCACAGTCTACCGGATACGTCAGTATAATTTACGTCATATTTTCTATAATAATCTGTTGTTTGTTTTGTTCTTTAGTGTACCTGAATATTTTTTGGAAGGTACTGAAGGTTGTGTTTCCGAGTGGTGTAAGGATAGAATATGCGTTCATTGTTTTCAGAGCTGAAGGTAAGAAATGATCCTCGAGAGTAACAGCCAGAAAATATTTCTATATGCTTCACTCGATGAAATGCCTAACAAAAAATATCTAAATATTTTGCATTCATGAAATCCGGGATCCAGATTGGGAGAATCCTTTAATAAAAATGTAACCGTATAACATTTCAACCTATTTCAGAATGAAATACAGGGTGTTTTTACTGCAGCTATGCATTTCTTATAGGTACACTGCACATGTAAGCAAGTGTTATCAGCAATTTTTTTCTGACGCCTATGTTTTCGTCGTGAATTCAAGCTGATCTTTTCTCATATCTACAGATGCTCCAGTTTCACTGACGACAACAATAATCCAAAAAAAAAAAAATGGGTATATATATATATATATATATATATATATATATATATATATATATATATATATATATATGAAAACTAAAAGTTCGGGTTGAACCGCGTCTAGAATTTGTTGAAATTCGACGTTTCGGCTCCGATTTTGGAGCCATTTTCAAGAACTGAAATAGAAAGAAAATTAATGAAAGGTTAAAACGTAATTCTACGCTGAGGTCAATCTGCCTACTCCTCAGGTATAATTACGTTAGGTTTTTGTGACTTGACGTCGGGGTCTCAATCTGCCTACTCCCCATGTCTCGTCACTGGTTCTCTCTAAGGTCTCAATCCGCCTACTCCTTCGAGAGAACTGGCTATATATATATATATATATATATTAAGTACTTAATTTTAACATGTATGTGCGTCCGATCAAAACCAATGTTAACCATGGTTTTGGTGACTCTTTATAAGTATATAGCTCCTGTATAAATACCTGACGAGTAAGTAATTCAAAATTTCTTAACCTTATTTTTCCACGACTACTTACTTACTACTGAGATGTAACTAAAGGAAGGAATTTGTATTATTTGCTATACAAATATATTTTGCCAGGTTTGGAGTCTTTTCACTCCAGCCGGGCTGGAAACATTTATTTTTGTGAGCAGAGGAAGGGAGTTCTCATACAGAAATCTTGATGCACTGGCGGACGTCAAAGTACTTACATAGAAATTCAATTCGATGTTTGTGTTTTATTTCCAGATTTCGTATATCCTAGAAACTCATTTTAGTCGGTTCTCGAGTAACTCTCGTCTGTTTAACAAATGACAATCCCAAAACGAATTTTCAAGAAATGCGGTTCCCGGAATTGTCACATAAAGTACATCTCTGCGGTTAAAAAATGTTTTGTTTACATTGTTTTTTCCGTTAACCAGCTGTCATACCCCTCAGAAGTCGAAATTTGTGCGAGCTAAGGATTAACGAGGTCTTACCTTTTATCGTGCGATTCCTAGCACGAAACCAGTGACCATGCTGGGAATCGAACCCACGTCCCTCTGATTGATAGACTAGCGCTCTATATACCATCATGGCCACTGCGTCCCATAAAGTTAAGGGTTATGGGTTGAATATTATATTGATCCAAATCCCAAATAACCTCTAGAAACAAAAATAATTGGGCATCGCAATTTTTGGACGATTAACACCGTCTCCAGAGCTCAAAAAGACAGATTTTCTTCAAATATGAAGCATTAACCTCATCGAACCTAATCTAACCTATAGCCTATTAAAGCCGTTTTCTGATAGGCTTCCTACTTTCCGAGAAATATTTTTTTTAGGTTTAATTGATGTCAAAATTTGTTTATGTTCCCCTGATTTTTTGGAAAATATTTTTGTTTTTAATTAAACATGATGACATGAAGGAAAGTATGGAGAACTTATTATATATTTTTCTTCTAATTAATGTATTGTAATGCAAAATGACACCCAATTATAGTCGTCAGGCATAGGTATTACAGAAATAAATGATAACCTAACCGTTGAGACATTGCATATCTGCTCTTTATTGCTATTGTGGGGACCACACTGTATATTTTGATTTATTGATATATCTAGTTGCCTCATAAAAATAGTTTTTTTTGAGAAAAGTTGTTGAATACTGTTTTTTACAATGACTTGTCTTGTCAATAAAAAGTATAGAATTGACCAAGTTATTTAACTGAATATATAAAGAATTCCCGACTGTTACATTGGTCCTTCGATTGTGAAAGATTATCCAGCCCTGTGGAAGACTCCACGGAAGGTTTCGACTGTATATGAGCAGAAGACTTACTGCAGGTATACACAGATATTTAGACGACAACTACGAGTGGCCCAGAAATTTTGGTGAGCGCAGAATTGAAATAGATAGACGAGAACCTCAAACGAACACTAGAGACATGAACAGTGATGAGACTAGGAATACTGTAATAGAAAGTTGCAAAGAACAGGAAAAATCGAATGCATCTTCCCGCCATTCAATACAAAGTAAAAGTTCAAGGGTATCAAAGGCCAGCATTGATTTTCAAAGGAAATTGATTGCTTTAGAGGCAGAAAAAGCAAAACAAACACTAATAGAAGAAGCAATGAAAGAAAAACTGAAACTTATAGAAATGGAGAAGCAAGTAAGAGAAGCTGAACGTCTGGAAATGCAGGAAAAGGGATCTCAGATGAGCAGCAGAATCTCAGAGAATTTGTTTTCGATACACGGACATGATCAATCCTCTTTCATTATGAATAACGACATTCAAACAACGAGTGCAAAGGCTGTAAATGATTGGGTGAACAATATTCCAGATGTGCATCATAGTCAAGAAGAAACACAACTCGAAAAGACTCGTGAAGATGAGGCCATCATGTTCAAGAGGATATCCCCAGCCTGAAACCAGCAAGGAATCGCCAACGGTGCTGCAAATGAATAATGACCATCTGAACCAGATATGTCAAATCATCCAGAAAAATGCCAACCCAGGAATCTCAGGACTCTCAGAACTCAAGAGGTCTACAAATTTGCCAATATTTGACGGCAATCCAGAAGAATGGCCTATATTTTATAATCAGTATAATAGGTCTACTGATCTATACAAAATTTCTAACGAAGAGAATGTTTTAAGACTCCAGAAATGTCTGAAGGGGAGAGCTAAAGACACAGTTTTGCCTCTACTAATAGCATCGTCGAATGCGCAGAAAATAATGGAAACACTCAAGTTTACCTTTGGAAGACCAGAATTCATTATTTCTTCATTGATAGAAAAAGTGAGGAAAGCTGCACCTCTCAAAGAAGGCAAATTTGAAACGTACTTACAGTTTTCGAATATAGTTGAAGGTTTAGTAACCACGATGGAAATTTTTGAAACAACAGGACACATGAATAACCCCCAACTATTGAATGAAGTTGTCATAAAAATTCCTCCATTTTTGCGGATTGAATGGGCAAAAATATCGATGACAAGAAAAACTGTCAACTTGCAAGACTTTTCATGTTGGCTGAAAAAATATATAAGAAAACTGAATCCGGAAGAAATCGCCACTGAAAATCCTAGAACATGGTACTTACCGCATTTTGGGGTTGTTAATCCACACAAACCAGAAAAATTGAGACTAGTATTTGACGCTGCTGCGAAGTCGAGTGGTATCAGTTTGAATAACCAACTACTCCAAGGTCCGGATATGTTGACAAATTTGACTGCAATTATTTGGAAGTTAAGACAGAAGAAAATAGCCTTTTGCGGAGACATTAAGGAAATGTTTCATCAGGTATTGATACGAGATGAGGATTGTTCTTCTCAGCGTTTCTTCTGGAGAGGAATGGACAGAAAAAGAGCTCCAGAAATTTTTGAAATGAAAGTCATGATTTTTGGAGCTACATCCTCACCTTGTATGGCACAATACGTCAAGAACAAAAAATGCAGAAGATCATACAAATGAATATCCTGAGGCAGCCAAGGCAATTATCGAAAAGCATTATGTTGACGACTATTTAGACTCAACCGATTCAGAAGATCAAGCAATTCAATTGATTTCTGACGTCATCAAAGTCCATGAAAAAGGAGGTTTCGACATTTGCAACTGGATTTGTAACTCGAAGAAAGTCATAGAAACAATTCCAGAAAATTCACGAGCCGAAAGTCAGAAAAGTCTGAATTCATTCTGTGAAAAATCTTTGGAACGAATACTAGGACTATGGTGAAATCCAGAAACAGATAATTTTACATTTTCTGTGAACTGCTCGAAAGTTAATCCTACAGTAATCAATTGTACAAAAATTCCAACAAAAAGAGAAATTCTGAAATTGACGATGTCTGTTTTCGACCCACTGGGATTCCTTGCTCCATTAATAGTCCGATTTAAAATATTCATACAACAGATATGGCGAATTGGAATTGGATGGGATGACCCCATCACCCCAGAAATGAATGTAAAATGGATCCAACTCGTTAGTGAACTCAAGAAAATTGAAGATATTTCCATTTCAAGGTGTTATGGATTTGCTTTAACCGATAGCAGTATTGTAGAGCTTCATGGTTTCTGCGATAGCAGTGAGAAGGCCTTTTCTTCAGTGGTTTACCTTCGGTTTGGACGTGATAGTAGCTACGAAATAGCCTTCGTTAGTGCAAAAACGAGAGTTGTTCCTTTGAAACCTGTGACTATCCCCAGGCTTGAACTCCAAGCCGCCCTCATGTTGAGTAGGTTGATGAACGCCATTCAGAACACTTTAGAAGTAAGGACAACTGCTTCGTATCAGTGGACAGACTCGAGGACGGTTCTCCATTGGATTCGATCGGAGTCTAGAAGGTTCAAAACATTCGTAGCACACAGAGTTGGAGAGATAACGGAATTGACTGAAGTATCCACTTGGCATTGGGTTCCTGGAGAATTTAATGTGGCTGACGAGAGTACGAGGGAAATCTCCAATAACGAAAATAGATTTTGGCCAAATGAAGAAATGAAGAAAGAAAGCATACTGTTGGTGAACTATTCAGAAGATTATCTGCCAGATATATGTAGATTTTCAAAATTCAGAAGACTGATTCGAGTCACTTCATGGATGAAGCGATTTATTAATAACTGCCGAAACATAAGAAGGACAACTTTGGAACTGCAGAATAGCGAAATAACAGCTGCCGAGGAAATATGGATCAAATCAGTCCAGAAGACAAGTTTTTCAGATGAAATTTCAGAATTGAAAAAAAGGGTTCAGTTCCAAAAACTAGTAGACTCTACACCCTATCTCCCATTCTCGATGAAAAAGGAGTTCTTCGTATCAAAGGTCGATTGGAGAAGTCGAATGATTTATGCTTTTCCCAAAAAGTCCCTGTTATATTGGATCCAAACCACAGATTCACGAAATTACTAATAGAGGACTATCATATAAAATTCCACCACCAGGGCAATGAAGCAGTTATCAATGAGATGCGACAACGGTATTGGATTCTGAGACTCAGGAGTGCTGTCAGAAAATGCAGGAACGACTGTTTTCATTGTAAAAAGCTCAGAGCAAAGCCAGAAGTACCAGAGATGGGACAATTACCGGAGTGCCGATTGAGAAGTTTTTTACGCCCATTTACCATAACAGGGATGGACTATTTTGGACCTGTTACTGTCACGATCGGTAGAAGACGCAAGAAAAGGTATTTTGTCCTATTCACTTGTATGAGTGTAAGAGCAATTCACTTAGAAATTGCCCATTCCTTAAATACGGATTCAGCAATTATGGCTATTAGGAGGTTCATAGGAAGACGTGGATGTCCAGAGGAGATACATTCTGACAATGGTACTAATCTCCATTCTGCTGACACAGAAATGAAGAAGGCACTGACTGAACTGGAAATAGAGAAACTATCAGACTTTTTGACGTCAAAGAATATTAACTGGAAATTTATTCCACCAGCATCGCCACACATGGGTGGAAGCTGGGAAAGACTCATCAAATGTGTCAAAAATGTTCTGAGAGTTTCTCTGAAGGAAAGGAGTCCACGAGAAGAAGTTCTCCAAACGTTCACCATCGAGGCTGAGAATATCGTGAATTGTAGGCCGCTGACCTTTGTTTCAACGGATGGTTTAGACCTGGAAAGTCTGACTCCGAACCATTTTTTGCTGAGTTCTTCAAGTGGCGCTGCGCCCCAACCAGGAAGGTTCGACGAGAAAGAAATAAATTTGAGGAAACAATGGCGTGTATCCCAAGCGTTAGCGGACATGTTCTGGCGACGATGGGTTAAGGAATACCTAACGACTCTAAATCTAATTGGGAAATGGCATTCACCGACAAATAATTGCAAGATTGACGACGTTGTGCTGATTGTAGACGACACACTTCCCAGAAATACATGGCCTCTGGGTATTATTGAAAAAATTTACGAAGAAAAAGCTGGAAGAGTGAGAGTAGTAGATGTGAAAACGAAAGATAGATCAATCGACGACCGGTGGCAAAGATTTGTAGACTTCCACATGTTCGAGAAACGACAAATAATCAAGATAATTGGAATTGATTACAAGCTCGTATCAATGGGGGAGGAAATGTGGGGACCACACTGTATATTTTGATTTATTGATATATCTAGTTGCCTCATAAAAATAGTTTTTTTTGAGAAAAGTTGTTGAATAATGTTTTTTACAATGACTTGTCTTGTCAATAAAAAGTATAGAATTGACCAAGTTATTTAACTGAATATATAAAGAATTCCCGACTGTTACAGCTATATAGTTGGACAGGCACAGTACACAAAAAAATAATAACTCAAACATTGAAACATCGCATATGTACTCTTTTTGTTTAGTTGTACAACATTATATTTGTAAAAATTCTCTGAACGATTTTTTTTGACCTTCGCAAACTTTTGGGACCTTCCCACAACTAGAATTTTCCGAAAATGTTTGGGATGTGTAACTCGATTATAGTGCATGGCATCACACGTTGAAAGGTAACGACTTCGTCTTCCCTAGTTTCTCGAAGACTTCTGAGGGTTACTTGTAAGGATGACAGAATAAATTTTGGAACGAATTTCGTAGTACGATTGGTATTTGATACGATTATTTTTTGAGTTAAATTAAACAACAGAAACAATTTTTTATTTCAAGTAGGTACATATGAATCGACTCATTTTCCAATAATAATTGAAAGTTATTTAATATAGAAATGGTGACGATATAAAAATATTCTATGTATTATCATTTAGAAATTAAAAAAAGTATTCAAGATAGCTCACTCTGAACTGAACGTTCCGGAAGGTTCTATAACCTACTGAAAAGACATTCCGGTGAAATTCAGGAAAGATTGACTCCCTGTGAGATAGGTGTTTGGTGGAATTTTCTGGACAATTATAGAATACCTTGTTTCGCAAAAAAATAGACAGAGAAGAAGAGACAATGTTAATATTATCTCCCAATGGAAATCCTCAATCTGTCATTTGAAAAATGTTACAACTTACTGAAACTTAGCGTATATAAAAAAATCCTATGTACGACTTCAAAACGTTTCATGAATAGTCCAGATTAAACGAGATGCTTTCATAATGGCCTCCTACATAATGTGTTCCCTGCAATTAGTCTTAACGATTAGGAAAAACATTTTTCTCCGGTATTAGGATTGTATGTTATTCAACTAAATATTATAATATGTTTGTACTCGTATTTTATTACATATTCAATTCCATTATGCATGCTGATATTTTCGACATTTCTACTAAACCTTTGGTGTTTCTCAAGACTATTAATGATTATTATAATTATTATAAAAATAACATACCGATATAGGTACATGTTATTGTCTGGATACCTTCCAAATGTCTCCTGATAGTGAATGTCATGAGTTAGTTGAGAGGGAATATTTTAATGCGGTTTCGCTCTTAAAAAATATAGGCGTACGTATTCAGAGCCATTTTTGTTGACTCCATGGAGTGTCTGATTATATAATATCCTGTCAGTCTGCTATGCAAACTCCCCAGAGACACTTAATTTTCTTCAGTTCTCCATTTCCCTCTTTCCGGAAAAGGGACACGAGTCAGTTGCTCTGGATGTTTTGTTTGGAATTTTGTTCGGGAAATTTCTGTTGGAAATATTCGCGGTTGCTCCCTATAATAACTTCCCTTGGTGTCTTCCCGTCAAGTCCAAACTATGGTGTCTTACATTTTTTAGTTACTAACACGTTGAGGCACTTTCTGAAACACCTCCTGATGAAACTTCAAAATTCGTTCGATAATATTTTTTATTTTTATATTAATCAACACTGACTTATCACTTTTGTAAAAATTCGAAAAAGGGTAGATGATGATTCAAAGGAAATATTATTACAAAATCGGAAAATATACTTAAAAAAGAGTTATGGAAATAACTATCTTATGTTTCAGAAAAGACGATAAATTTTCATTATAAATGTGGGTATAATTGCATTCATACATTTATTTATTACTTATTGAAGTATCTATAGTTGAATATGTCCTGAAAAAATGTACTGATTTTTATATTTTTCGTTGATTTCATTACCACAAAAAATACAGCATATTTAATTTTGGGTTTGAAACTACAATCTTTTCCCACTCCACCCATTCCACAACTGTTCTGATTGGTTCATGCGAGTCGCCTATATGAAGCCTTATCGATCAGATAAGGGTTCTCAGTGAAATTATCTGGAGGTCACGGTTTATGTAGAAGGATGATTTTTTCTATCTATACTCGCACTTCGTTGTGCAACGGGTGTACAATCAAAACATGAACCTTACAACGACCATCATTGACACACTGGGATTCGAACCCATGCAACTGCGGATGATTGGATTGAGAAGCGAACGCTTTACCCGCGCATCATGATACGCCCATGATAATCATAACTGTATTAATTCTTGGCGAAAATGAAGAAAAAGAAACCGGAGTCGATGATATTGAGTTCACCCATTGGTTCGGACTCGTCAGGAAGAAGGAGAATATTCAACACTCTGTCGCCAGTTAATAAATGATAGTGCAAAATTTTGTAAATATTTTCGTATGTTCCTCTCGATTAAGAAGCTCGAGAGCGCAATGGTATGGATCGCGTATGGAGCGATCTAATTCTGAACGTGACTGTGATCGATAATATGTACCGTTCCATCGGATTACGCACTATCGATGTTGATAGAGATAGTGACCAGACCGTGATAGGACCTAACCGTGATTTCTTATGTGAATTTACCTTTATATAACCAGGAGTACGAATTGACCTAATTTGGCAACTTGTTTTTACCATAGGTAGCCAGGCCGTTCCCGCTGGCTGGGGCGGTGGACCAACCTTTGACTAACGACCAGGTTTTCAGAATGCATACTATTTACTTACCTCCTGCACAGTTCATGCGAGATTTTCTCCTCTTCTTCTGGTAAGAACGGGCGGATTTTGAAGCTCCTGAACATAGGTCTTTCAGTTTGGATCTTTTATACACCCACATGTTGTGCTTCAATTGGAGGCAACTATAGAATGGGTTCTAGAGGTCCCTGCTTCGGTTTCTCGAAATATTTTATTCGCCTCTTACGACAGGCAGACCTGAGAAGGATCTCAGGAATTTTGTTTTTTGGGCGTACCTTCTGTTCATCTGGTTTCCTTTTCTCGGATTTCTGCCTCCGCACCTAGGGTTAAACCTCAGAGAAACCCATGGGGTTCCTTCGGTCAGCGACCACGGGACGGTTGGCTTGCACCTTCTTGAAGAAAAAGAAACCGGAGTTGATGATATTGAGTTCACCCATTGGTTCGGACTCGTCAGGAAGAAGGAGAATATTCAACACTCTGTCGCCAGTTAATAAATGATAGTGCAAAATTTTGTAAATATTTTCGTATGTTCCTCTCG
Source organism: Chrysolina americana (assembly GCA_958502065.1). Lineage (NCBI taxonomy): Eukaryota > Metazoa > Arthropoda > Insecta > Coleoptera > Chrysomelidae > Chrysolina > Chrysolina americana. The sequence continues at coordinate 35,187,973 of OY293410.1, read as the reverse complement.
ATTAAGAAGCTCGAGAGCGCAATGGTATGGATCGCGTATGGAGCGATCTAATTCTGAACGTGACTGTGATCGATAATATGTACCGTTCCATCGGATTACGCACTATCGATGTTGATAGAGATAGTGACCAGACCGTGATAGGACCTAACCGTGATTTCTTATGTGAATTTACCTTTATATAACCAGGAGTACGAATTGACCTAATTTGGCAACTTGTTTTTACCATAGGTAGCCAGGCCGTTCCCGCTGGCTGGGGTGGTGGACCAACCTTTGACTAACGACCAGGTTTTCAGAATGCATACTATTTACTTACCTCCTGCACAGTTCATGCGAGATTTTCTTCTCTTCTTCTGGTAAGAACGGGCGGATTTTGAAGCTCCTGAACATAGGTCTTTCAGTTTGGACCTTTTATACACCCACATGTTGTGCTTCAATTGGAGGCAACTATAGAATGGGTTCTAGAGGTCCCTGCTTCGGTTTCTCGAAATATTTTATTCGCCTCTTACGACAGGCAGACCTGAGAAGGATCTCAGGAATTTTGTTTTTTGGGCGTACCTTCTGTTCATCTGGTTTCCTTTTCTCGGATTTCTGCCTCCGCACCTAGGGTTAAACCTCAGAGAAACCCATGGGGTTCCTTCGGTCAGCGACCACGGGACGGTTGGCTTGGACCTTCTTGAATTGAATTATCCCTGAGTCTGATTAGCTCCATAGTTCGAGGGCTTTTAGGGATAATAATCTTGGTACAATCTGTTCGAGAGTCTATACTGATGTAGTCCCTTATAGTCTACCTCAGCTAGTTCCATCCACCTGTCAATATTTTTAACAATACGAAATAGGTACTTTGTTTTGCGCCTTCTCGAGTCTCAAAATATGAGTTTTTGTAAGGTTACATAACACTCTTTCTACCAAATCTTACAAAACATATCCTTTGATAAGATCGTGATATCTTATTAGACATTCACTTAAAAAACTCTATGATCAGAACATTGCGGAATTTACTCATTCTAGTATCCCAGTTTCATTAACTACAACCTCGATGCCGTCGATGCGACGCAATATCGAGCTATAACTGAAAATTTCGTATTTGTTCATGCACTTCACAGGTCCGCTGGTATTTGCTGTAGCTATTTCGCCGCGGTAATGACAAAAACAAAATCAAATAAGTTATCGGTGATAGAAATCATTTGAAAGGTCAACGGGCACTAGTTTCATACTTAATGATTTTACAGTTACGGTGCTCGAACTTATTCGTACTCTTTCAGATGTTCGAAGGTTCAAAATGGTACAAAAATGGAAAATTCACCAGTGGATTATTGAATTGAACAACACAGTCTTCCAAGATTAAGGTTCTGGTAAAACCAGAACTCTTAGAAAACTGAAAATATTTTATCTGAAACGAGCTCCTCGTGAAACTTCCGTATGTTTACAAATTTTCAAAAAAATACTCCCATTAGTTTACCATATACATATCGAATCTGCTCATCGTATTGTGTATATTGAAGTGTACCAAGAAATATTCATTGAAGAAATATAAAGAAATGAGATTTTTTAAAACGAAGAAATCTAGAAGAAACCATCTATAATTATAATTATGTAATGTTCTAGAAGAAACGCTCTAAAAGAATATAGATTAATCTCGTTAATAATCTGAAATGATTTAAAATTATCTAGATAATACAGAATGATCAAGAATTTTTATTTTACCTGTCCGTGTGGTTGTCTATTCTGCTTCGAATTTGTTTTATCCTTATGTGATGTGCGGTTTGCCATTTTCGTTATCAGAGGAATTCGTCGAGTAGCTCTTCTGACTGGGGGGGTACTCCAAAGGACCCCGCTCAAACGTTAAGTGATCTATGTGGGATTTACCTGAATTTTCTCTATTGTTTAGGGGAAGTCTTCCTGATCAAAATTTACCCTTTTGCGCTAAAATCCAATAATGAATAGTTTCAGAGATATTGGTCCATGATATTGGGAAATTTTTACTGAAAAATACATAGTTTATTGGTGTTGAGTTGAGTGTAGCATTTTCGTTTTTCACGAGACCTTTCAAACAATGATATGGGCTACTGTGCTGTCCTGTCATACAATATAATAATAAAGTTAAAGTTAGATGAGAAACAGAGAGTTGAGGTTTGATTTGGCTTCGGATTAGGTTGGGCCTGATGTTTTCAGAAAACCAATTATTTTTTAGACAAACAATTCAGAGAAAAAAAACATACGTTATTAAGTGATCCAAAAAGTGAATCAGCTGTCTTATCGTGCCCATTTCATCGTATAAAAAGGTGTCGTGAAAAACGAAAATGCGACACTCGACCCAACACCAAAAAACTATGGGTTTTCCAATATTTATTTTTCAGTATTATTAGCCAATATCTACGAAAATGTTGGTTATTGGACTCTAGCACTATGGTAACTCTGAATCAGGAAGACTTCCTCTGAACAATATCCAAAAGTTAGGCAATTCCTACATAGATCACTTTTCCATGACGTTTGAGCGTGGCCCTTTCTGCTAATCTTGTTATGATGACGTTAACCTATATTCGATGAGGAGGTTTATTCTTTGTGGTAGTGGGTGTTGCTGTTTTTCTTTTCTTACGTTCAATGTGTCTTGTTTTTTGGACTTGTGCTTTCTTTTCTTCCATTGATCCTTCCAATTGTTTGAGAGTATAATATGATAGGGAGCTATATAAATACTGTATTTTCTTTTTGGGTTTTATTCAAATTTTTTGGCGTTGTAGGATTGTTGTTATACTTTTCAGCTGCAGTTTCAGGATTTGCATTGCATTCAGGGGTTTATTTAGTCGCCATTTTTCTTCTGGTTCTATATGCAGGCTATTATAGTCAAGTACTTTATAGCATTATCCAGATTTGCAGCATCTCTAGTTTTTCTTGGTAGACACCCCAGGGTCCTCGTTATTAGTGTTTAGTTTTGCTAAGTTGAGTCTATTCTGTGGATTTCATGGATTTGCAGAACCCTACGTTTCTTGTATGGAACTGAGTACTGTCTGTAAATTTAGTGGAATTTGCAGTGCCTCCTGTTCTTTGTTTTAGTGGAGATCACCGGAAACCTCGTTTATCGTGGAGAAACAAATATCTCTGATCAGTATAGAGGAAATAAAAGCTTCCAATTTACACAAAAATTATTACTTTACAAGTACATAATTTTTGTTAAAATATTAAGCTTTTGTTTCCTCTGTATTTATTAGTCATGATGAATTTACACGTATTAGATGCTACTATCACTTCCGTTGAAAATTACGTCAACGTTATTCGCCATTTTCGTTATTTTGCTATGATTGTTAATAGCAACATAACGGAAATGGCAAATAACGGTGACGTTATTTTCAACGAAAGTGATACAGTGAGATACATCATTACCGGTATGGGTAATGAAAATCAATTATCACCCATTGACGGAAGAAAGGGTGCTCGCCAATATCTTGTGATTAGGAGTGGTTGTCACATCTTCTAAGGTGATTCAACCAGCAGAACTTCTTAAACTGAGAGAATTGACAAGAAGTACCAAGACATCTTCGATACTGCACAAGAAAGAAGGAGAAGAACGAAGGTGGTTCGTAAGATCGATACCGGAAAGGCCCTACCAATCCACGAATCAGCTTGAAGACTTCCCTTCGCCAAGAAGGAATAGGCTGACAAAATAGTCAGCGATATGCGAATTACTTAGTCAGAAGAATGCAAAAGGACGTAATTCTTGGTTCAGTCTGTTTACTCAGGGCACATGATTCTTGGACTCAGTGATCACTCAGTCCACAGACGTGGGGAGTTACTATCAGGGTAAATGCTATCCCCAACGAAGAGAACAAGTGTGTTTGTTGGGTACATCTTTTGCAATAGATTTTTAACGAACTTCAAAAATAGCTCAGAACTGGATGACGATGCAATATCATTGCATAATATATTAATTGTATGATAGTATTATTAATATTTGTCTGTTCAGTACAATTTTGTATTCGATTTTGAAGTAACTTCACCTCACGTTTTCAACATCAAATTAAATTTTAAAACCTAGTTATTAATTGTATAAGCATTTTATTCGCGCAAGAATGTTCAAAAGCAAATTACATACAAATAGTTGGAAGTCTGCTATTTACTTTCGATTGTTTATCGACTCTATTGATGAAAATTTGTGAATGCAAGAAAATAGTTCTGTTCCTGATATAATCCTTGAGGAAACTGAAGAAGCAACACCCATATTATTGCCTGCCAGGTCCAGGGGAAAAATACAGGGTAAAATGAGGAAGTTCTGCTATCGTATTTTTTTAATTTGCAGAAGAATGCAATTCAATCCATGTGGTACTCGATGCAGAAGTCTGCTAGAAAGGTATATAAAGACATAGACATTGTGACCAAAGTTTTCATTTATGTAATATTGAACCGCCTCGAATCGTGGGCTGAAGATGCCCAAGTACTCCCTGAGTCTTAATCGGGATCCCGCAAGAATAGTGGATGTATTGACAACGTTCATACAACTTCATATAAGACACAAGAAGAGAAAAATATTTGCTTTGTTTGTTGATTTTAAGCGAGCATTCGACTCTGTTTCACATAACTTGCTCTGGCAGAAATTGTTCTTCCTTGGTGTGAGTAGTAATGTCATAGGGGTTATCAAAAACTTATATGAGAATTCTACAGTCGAAGTGAAAGGCAATGATGGTCTCACAAAATCTTTTGATGTAAACACTGGGGTCCTACAGGGAGAGTCATTGAGTTCACTTCTCTTCAATTTATTTACATCCGACCTGCATGCTTTCTTATCAGATAAAGGGGCACGCCAAATTAGCATTGATAATAAAAATAACTTGCTGATGCTATCCTATACCGATGACCTCGTTAGCCGAATCTTGAAATTGATCTCGCAAAAAAATTGGGAAATCTTGAAAAATATTGTCGATTAAATAAGTTAACTTTTAATACTAAAAAAATTAAATTATTACCTCCTCGTATTCCTACCTTGGGGAATCATTTGTCAAGAGGAAAACAGATTCTTGGAAATGCAAATTGAGTCTTTTTGACAGCCTCGTAGTGAGTGTTATGTTCAATTGTGTTGCTGTCTGGGGACACAGATATGCTGAAATGTTGGTGGGATTCCTTAAAAAAATCCTACTTCTACCTATCACGTCACCTACTATACAGTGTGTTTCACTTCTCATGGAAACACCCCCGTATCTTCCGTAATTTTCAACGAAGAACCATGAAATTTTCAGGATCGATAGATTCACTAAAAATGAACTCGCTGCAGAAAAGGTGTCGTCCTACGTGATATACACTGCAGGAAAACAGCGATGGAACCACTCATTTTTCCAGAAACTTATATTAGGGGGCAAAATTTGCCAAAAATTCCTTCGGATTCGTGTTTAGGTTCCTCGAATTACTGCTACTACACCTGTCTCTTGAAATATTTTCAGTCCTGAAAATTTCAAATTTGTTTCACTTCTCATGGAAACGTCCCCGTATCTTCCGTAATTTTTGACGTAGAACCATGACATTTCCAGGATCGATAGATACACTAGAGATGACCTCTCTGCACGAAAGGGGTCATCATCAGTGGAGTATCTGAAAAAAAAATTAATTTTTCAAAACTGAAATTTTGTCAGGAGACAAGTGTATTAGTAGTAATTTTGGATCCTGAACACAAATCCGAAGGAATTTTGGGCCAATTTTACTCCCTAATATTACTTTCCGGAAAAATGGATAGTTTCATCGCTGCTGGCAAGCAATGTATATCACGTATGATGACCCCTTTCGTGCAGAAAGTTTATCTCTAGTGTATCAATCGATCCTGAGAATTTTATGATATGTCGTCAAAAATTACAGAAGATACGAGGATGTTTCCATGAGAAGTGAAACACACTGTATAGTCAGATCAGAAACCGGTAAAGTCAAATTAATTTATAATGTTTTCAAAATCTGTCTCTATTAGATAACCAAAATACTGAACATGGATGACACCCGATTACCTAAGATATGCAATGGAAAAAACTCTTCACCTCTCTTAACCTACCTGAAATTTGGTCTCAAATTGAACGTGGATCTACTTTTCCAAGATATGAGGTCTCACTTTCATGCCGTGCTACATTTCTTTCTTTTCGTTGTTTTTTCAGTCTCCACAGATCAAACCAGAATTTTTTAAACCTCAATATACCCATCCAAGTCAAAAGAACCATAGCACAACTCCGACTTTGTAATAAATACTTAATTAAATTAATTTTGAATTTTTCCACTTATAGAATCAATCCAAGGGAACTGTGTACGATATTATTTATGTATGTAACATGAATGAACTGGAAATCATCACACACGTTTTATTCGGGTGTCCTATTCACAGTACAATGAAACCTACAAACTCCTATTCCTTATGTAGTCTTGACAATCTACTTTTCTCTTTCGGCAATATTTCCCCAAAAACTGCAAAGGACATATCCAATTATGTCTGGAATATCTTCAGACTCCGATCTTTTGTGATAAATGAGTGAGTAAGTTTTGTTTGATATTCAAATATCTTAGCTATTCAGCCCTATTCTGTATCACTTCCGTTAAAAATAACGTCAACGTTATTCGCCATTTCCATTATTTTGCTATTGCTTGGTAATAGCAAACTAATAGAAACAATAAAGCAGGTCTATATAAAATTGGCATTAGTATTGCTTTGTGATAGGGTGAAGCAACTTTCGATGAAATCTCTACACGTTCACCTCGTGAAATAAATCATTCCACATAATCCAAGTGATTTTCTGCAAATCCTCTTGATACCTCCCTGGTCATGTATTAAACCGCCCTAGTGCGATGGGGCTTGTAATAAATACTCCGGAGAGCGAGATGGTCTGGGGTAGATTACTATCACAGGGGTCGCTAGCTCATTACATTAGTCGCCATAATGGTGGCGCAGCCAGCGTCATTTGTACCACTGCCTATTGGTGCTCGACATCTCTTTCAGATTGTCAAGTGTTTGTATCTACGGGGTATCTTTTTCATGCGGGTATCAGTTATGAAGTTAGGAAAACAGTTTTGATCATTACATTTATTGATTAAAAGAAAGTAATTCATTTGGTTACATAGATGAAAGACTGATGGTGTTAGATAGATAGATAGATAGATAAATGGGCTTTATTGTCTAAAATGTAATACATTTTGTCGACAAAGTATGTCATGTCTAAAACTATTTGTATATACCGGGTGGCTACGGAAGTATTGCCTACGGAATATCTCAGATATTGTATGAAGTAGGTTTGTGAAATTTGGAGCGTCGATATAATGACATAAGAGCTAGAATTTGAGCATATTGACATGTCGAAGTTAACTTCCGGTCTGACCGGAAGTAACATCAACTTTCTTATTTTAAATCGAAACCCTATTTTTTTTATTTTCACTTTATTCAGCATTCAATTCCCTTTCTAATGACATATCACAAGTTGGTATCTAACCAGAAACTAGATCAGAAAAAAATTATTATTGAAATTCACCGAGTAGGCCGTGGAAGCAAAATGAAAGCCAAAAATTGAAAAGTTGGCTATGGAAACCATACGTCACTTGATAACAGTTGCTACTACTGTGATATTTTATTTTCATTCGTCGGCGTTATAAAAAGCCGCCAAAAAAAATATTGGAAAAATTGGGAAAAAAACAATACTCTGTAGGTCCATAACTTAAATAGGAACATACAACTTTATCTTGCCTGTACTATTCAGCATAACCATTTCTTTCTAATGATATAATAGAAAGTAATTTTTTGAAATGAAATACCAAAAAATCCAATTATTATTCTTCAAATAACAAAACAGATTATCGCCATACGCAAAAATTACATTAAAAATAATGTGGAATGATGAATTATATCCTGTAGGTTCTAGGTTAAATAGGAACATAAACGTACTTGGTCTGTGCCATCGTCCATAGATATTCTAATATCTACCTATGGACGATGTTTGTGCTATTCAGAATAATCATTCCATTGCAATAATCATTCCATTGCAATAATCATTCGAACCAAAATATTAACAAGTAGACTGATTAAGATGTATTTTGGAATGAAACAAAAAAGAAACGAGAGCTCTCACGAACGCTGCTATCCATATTATTTTGACGTTCGAAGTAGTGTTTTTGATTCTGCCATTTTAAAAGGGTTTGGAAATCGAAATCAGTTAGAGGAATATTCAAAAAATGCCCCGTTATTCACGAACCGAACAAATTGACATGCTTCTCATTTATGGTGAATGTTTAAAATATTCTTATGCCGCTGAACGATTGTATTTAGAGCGATATCCAGGGAGGCAGCAACCGTCAAGAAGGTATTTCCAGTGGCTTGAAGAAAAATTAAAAACTGAGCCTGATGTTCACGAAGACCAAGAAGCATTTGTTATTAATGAGGAAACTGAAATTAATGTATTAGCTTTAGTACAATATGATAGCACAATTTCCTCAAGGCAGATTGGCGCCGAATTAGCTATAAGTAAGGACTCTGCTAGGAAAATTTTGAAAAAACATCGATTTAAATCCTTCAAGTATCAGTTGCATCAACATTTGTATGAAAATGACGGTGAAAGGCGCCTGGAATATTGTAATTGGTTTCTTCGACAAATTGCTGAGAATCACCTATTTAACTATTATATCTTGTTTACGGACGAGTCAAGATTTACCAACAATGGATTATTTAACAGGAATAATACAAGGTAGGTACTGTACTTTATTTGGATTATTGTCGATAGTCGAAGTGTAATGTGCTAAAAGTGTGAACGGTCTTTTGTTTCAGGTACTGGGCGATAGAAAACGAGCACCGGTTTCGACAAGGTGGCTTCCAGGAGAGATTTGGTGTGAATGTTTGGGCAGGAATAGTTGGAACTCATATTGTTGGCCCCATTCTTTTTCAAGGCCAACTAACCGGAGAGAGATAACGAATGAAATTTCGGAATTCATTAACAACCTACCAGCGGAAATAACTGAGAGCATGTACTTCCAGCAAGATGGCGCCCCTCCGCATAATTCAAGAATAGCCAGAAATTATCTTCAAAATCGCTTTCAAGATTTATAACAACCCATGGTTCAGTCAGGTGGTCACCTGATCTTACTCCGTGCAACTTTTTTCTATGGGGCATCTTAAAAATAGGGTGTATTCCACACAGCCTACAACTCTACATGAGCTAGAAGTAGAGCTTTCCAAGATATCACGCCCCAAATGTTGAGAAACGTTTTACATGAAAATATCACCAGAGTCAATAAATGTATTAACGCTGAGGGAATGCATTTCGAACATTTGTTTTGAATTTATTTTATCGTTAATCCTATCAATTTGAATTTTTTTTTTCGATAAATCTGTGTTTTTGTTATTTAAATAATAATAATTGGATTTTTTGGTATTTCATTTCAAAAAATAACTTTCTATTATATCATTAGAAAGAAATGGTTATGCTGAATAGTACAGGCAAGAAAAAGTTGTATGTTCCTATTTAAGTTATGGACCTACAGAGTATTGTTTTTTTCCCAATTTTTCCAATATTTTTTTTGGCGGCTTTTTATAACGCCGACGAATGAAAATAAAATATCACAGTAGTAGCAACTGTTATCAAGTGACGTATGGTTTCCATAGCCAACTTTTCAATTTTTGGCTTTCATTTTGCTTCCACGGCCTACTCGGTGAATTTCAATAATAATTTTTTCTGATCTAGTTTCTGGTTAGATACCAACTTGTGATATGTCATTAGAAAGGGAATTGAATGCTAAATAAAGCGAAAAAAAAAAAAATAGGGTTTCCATTTAAAATAAGAAAGTTGATGTTACTTCCGGTCAGACCGGAAGTTAACTTCGACATGTCAATATGCTCAAATTCTAGCTCTTATGTCATTATATCGACGCTCCAAATTTCACAAACCTACTTCATACAATAACTGAGATATTCCGTAGGCAATACTTCCGTAGCCACCCGGTATATATAATAAAATGTTAATAAAAGTATACCATAAATCATTTAAAAAAATAAAAATACATAAAAGGGTTGAAATAGTAACAAATACATTCACAATAACAAAACAGTTATAAAATGTCCTAATATAAAACGTGATATATACTATATATACACATATACACACACATATACAAACATATAAAACTAGAAATTATATGCAAAATACACTTTCATATTAGAAGGTTTCTCACCGATTTTCTAAATTGCTGTTTTCCTGTCATTTCTATTATTTGTTTCGGCAAATGATTATATATCTGTCTACTTCTATAGATTAGAGAATCCCTTGTCAGAGATAAGATGGGTATTGGAAGGGCAAGTTTTTTGTCACTACGAGTCTGTCTTTCGGTTTGATTCAAAAACTTGTCTTTGTGTTTGTAAAGCAAGCAGACAGTCTCTAAAATGAAAATTTCGAATATTGTTGTTGTTGTCAGTTTGAAAATTATTCTCAATGCTCTCTTCAGAATAACGAAAATACTTTGCATCAGAGCAGGGCTGCCAGAGCCCCAGAAAGGAATTCCATACCGGAGATGACTCTCCATAAGTGAATAGTATGCATTCATTGATGCAGAAAATCCGAGTTCACGAGATATCACATTTATTGCAAAGCAACCAGAAGACAACTTTTTTTTTTTAGAGCAGTAATATGCGCCTCAAATTTCAAATTACTGTCAATATATATACCGAGGAATTTGGTCATAGATTTACTCTCAATCATTCGACTTCCTAATGTGACCTGCTCCAAATCCCACTTAAATGATACCAAATTTGTTTTAGAAACATTTAATGATAACCTATTTGAGTCGCACCAGTTTTTTTTTTTCTAAATCTGAGTGGATGTATCGAGTCAAAGAAGCGGTGTTTTCATTACGCCAAAGTAAGTTATCAAAAAAGATACAATATCATCATAACCAAATAATGGGATTCGATTGTCGGATAAAAATGGCATTGTTAAAACGACCACTACCTCTTTTCATATCTAGAAGAAAATAGTAAATATGAGGCAAATATGTGACAGAAAACAATTGCTTCCATGGCTTATACCACGACGAACATATACTTGTTCAAGGAGGACGTACTGCAAGTGCATCTGGAAACAGCAGGGCATATCATTTATTTAGCTTGCGCACCAGTGGGAAATGAGCTAGTTGATGCAGCACCATTTTTTCCGAAACAAAATTATAGAACCACTAGTTCCTCAAAATACAATATTTTTTAATGTTCCTCGTATAAGAAATTTGTATTTTTGGTATTGATTTTCATCAAGAATGTAATTTTATGAGAAACCAATAATAAACACGTTTTCCTTAAACTGTGGACATTATGCCAGACATTATAAATAAAAATCTGTCTCAAGTGACGTAGTCAAACTCCAAACGCAACCAGAATTCGAACACTCAGAAAATTGCCTATGTACTGTTAACAGGAGTACTTTTATAAACAGTTTAATGTGTAATATCCATTATGCTAACAAAAACAGAATTCCCTCTATAGGAAATATTGTGTATAAAACAAAACCTTTTGTTTAGTCGTAACATCTTATTTTGTTTTTGGAACCATAACACCTCTATAGCGATTATAAAATTTTGTCATATATACCGCATTTTTTGATCATGACAGTAAATTTCAATCAAACATTAATAATAATTCCATAAATGAGACAAACTAATCCCTCTGCATTTAATAGTACCAAATTATACAGACTACACATTAGCCGGTCGACACAACAGTATAAAATTAGTATGTATAAAAAATAAGGTCATCAGAACAGTATTTCATTATTTACTCTTAAATACTCTTCAACGTTGAATTGTGTTGAGATAAAGATTTTAATATCACAGCAACAATGTAACTGTTGCATTGACAACATTATTCTGTGAATCCTAACCAAATGATATTGAATTAACAAGGCCGCTGTCTACATTATAACAAGAGCAGTTGAGATAATATACTTAATCACTGTAAGCGAAAATGATCGATTTGCACTGGTAATAGACCAACGGTCACTTCTGTTGTTCATTTTCATGTGAGTTAGTCCACATTTCATCGACGTCGTGTATTAATAATGATTCGAGAGTTTCGAGTTAGCAGTTTCTTTGTTGGTTAAGTGAATGAGGTATGGTGGTGTTGAAAAAGAAATCTCACAAGAAAACTAGAAGTACTTTTCAGACTCAGTGGAATAAGGGAAGTTGAAAAATTGACAAACAAGTGCATTGGTATCAACCATCAGTTGTTTATTTGACAATAACCTTCTGTTATCAACACAACACATATTGTATATCCACAGCAGTGATTGTTGATTTGATAGTGTAATTTATATACATGTAATAGTATTTCTTTAATAGCCACATGAAACTCTATACGTATTTCATTACAATAACAGTTGTTTTTGTTATCGATACAACACATATTTTGTATCCAAAGCAGTGATTGTTGATTTAAAAGTGTAATTTATATACATGTTACAGTATTTATATAATAACAACTTTAATAAACATTTTATTACAATAACAAGTGTTTCTGTACTATTCAAGAAAATCGTCCATATCGACTTAATGGGCCTTTCTATTATCACAACAAAAAACTTATTATATCTATAGGATATTATATACAAATGACCAACTAATAGTATACCTACTGTTGCGTTAACAACATTTTAGGTCTACCAAATAGAGATCTTACCACTGTTAACTCAATCTACTTTTTTCGTATATATACTAAGAAAATTTTCTGAGTGAACACGTTCTTTATTCAATTTAATGTTAGGTATAATCAGAAATACTCTTCCACGTGGGATTCATTGCTAATTTTCATGCAGAGCCTTTTCATGCCAAGATCTACTTCCCGTACCGTTGTTAGTTTCTTGGGGTTAACACTGTTGATCTAGTTCTTTTATAGGCATTTTCATTTATTCTTTTGTTGTTGCTCAGAACACTTTTTCACAGCGAACATCAAAGGGAAGTTCGAGGAGATGTACACATCTACAACTTTGAACAGTTCATAGTTATAAAAATTCCTATTTTAATTTTCTTCCAACTCTTAGATCTCATCCCATATAGTCTATCAATGAAGTCAGATAGGTTGATAGCCACGACCACATAGGGAAATAAATATGTATTTGCCGTAATTTTCATAGCCAAAAAATTATGTCATAGTCCACAATACGCTATCACACCATCAGACATATTCTGTTGAGTTTCATCAACAACAGAGCGGGTAAATTTGACGACATTTCGTCGATCGCTCTGAAGGAATCTTCTTCTCAAAATCATTAGTTTTCTGCGAGCAAGTGACTCAAGTGAAGTCGGATGACAAATATTGGATTGATCGAAAATGGACGTAGAACTCAAGTTGAAAACTATGTATACCTGGAAAACTGCTAAAAGCAATAATAATTTTTTTTCTCATTAAAAACAATGACACCATCGTCAAACATGGCTTTTTCAGAGGACGGTTAATAACCACTCACCTCCTACTCTATGTTCAAGAAATAGTGAAGCATATGGAAAACCGAAACCAGGTATACACCAACTTTTCCAAGGCCTTCGATAAGGTATACCATGATAATCTCTTGGTCAGGCTGAAAAATTTTGGCATGCCTGAAAATGCATTCACCCATTGAAAACAGCAAAAGAATCTCAACCGGCGTCTCTACGACTTCTGTAAAATTGAAATAAGTAGACTAGATCTGAATATAAAAAATATTTTCATTCCAACTACCAACTGGAACGATGAAACGCTTGTCACTGGAATAATTAATATATATAGGAATAACCTTATAATGCTCTGAAGGGGTTTAGGCTTCTTGATGAGACGCTCCAAAGAATTTAAATCTCACAAGTCATGCATAACACTATTAAGAAGTTATTCGGAGTGAGCATTTATTATCTAAAGCCCATTCTATGCGATTCATACGAATCGACTTGAGCGGGTACAAAAAAGTTACACGAATTGATTACAATATTTTTCCATCGACCTCTCTCTTGTTTAAATGAAGGAATTCTTGATTCCAAGATATTTAATAAACGAAATGAATAGTAGATACAAACTCTATTGAACATAACTGATCATCTTTCAAATATTTGAATACATTTGTGATGGTACGATTGGAGAAACTGAAAAAAAGAGTACAGAAAAAGTCCATCTGTACACTCATATTTTACGGATGTGCTACGAAATTGAACAATAATAGGTGTCATTAATGGTCGATTTCAAAAAAGCATGCATTAATGACAAATCGACCATTTACAGGGGTCAATAACGGTCGATTTCGTTTGCATTGAAGAACATTAAACAGACATGTTAATTGAAGGTCGACGGAGAAACTTATTATTGTATGAACATTCCTGTGAATAAAGGGCTTCACATTTACAATATGAAATTCTCAGACGTCGACATCTTTCATTCAGCTTTGTCACAAATGGGAAATACTTGCTTATCCAAATTAAGGTACAAGCAATAGATACCAGGCGTCGTCGTCGTCAGCTTCCCAAATTTCTGATAACAGTGGATGTGAGTTCGATTCCCATGTACTTGTTTGGAATGTGCACCGAATCCTTGAGGTGGTACTACATTTTCCGAGTTTTCCTACAGCTGAAAAGTGACCTCGGAGTGCTTAGGGTTGAAATAGTAATGGTCGTCTTCTACTCGCACATCAGGCTTTGGTAAATGAGGTATTATTATCATGAATTGCGCCATGGCAAATACTAATAATAACCGCCCTTTCTCGCGCAGGAGTGTTTATGAGGAAATATTGTTATCCAAAGGTTCATGGATCGAATCCTGAGTGGGGCAGAAATTTTCCAATAAATTAGAGTGGTAGATTGTATTCAAAATCCAGTATACTGACCAGGATGAGTGTTCAATCATTCCTTGTTGGGTTCAAATTAACGGTGCGCTGCCTCATGGAGTTAGTAAAAAAGCAAACAAAAGGAATCTTGGCTGAATAACCTCAGTCGAGGGCCATTCATCGTAAGTAATTATATTTTTCTTTTGGACATTTTCAAGTCAGGCTCTTTGTCCAATACATTCGATATCCGAGAATCATGTGACCCAAGAAGATGAACTGAAACAAAGATTACCGGCTGAGATTCCTGCCATATGGCTAACTGGTACAATCTCTATACTTTGATTTTCCGGTATTTATTCGATGTAGAATGGTTTCGTCTTCGAGTTAGACTTTCGGATTCCTCTTTGTGAAATAAATGGGTTAGCTTATGACTTCGGTTGCTGGGGTGTCGCAGTGGTATCCAATTACCATTATTATTATCATTTTTATACTATCATATCTGTTGACATCGATGAAACATGGTTTCTAACAGAATTTCTTGTTCGTGAGATACTTTGGGCAGCGGTGGTGTGAGGGTTGAGTCCTCGCCTCATAAGCCAGAGAGCGTGAGTTCGAATCTCAGCATCCCCTAGCTCGCACAAGTCTCTGACTTTTGAGGGTTGCACGTAGGGGTGCAACCGGTTGACGGATATAACAATTTTAACATTTTTTTTTAACAATTGGATTATGAGATAGGAACTGCAATTATAGTTTGAAAGTGGTTGACAATGCGATTACAATAATTATAAACTTTCTAACATTGATTGTATATTTTTGGAATTAATTCGCCATTATTTATGTTGGGTTATAGATACATCATCAACATATCTTCGATTTTTCAAAACTCAAAATCAAGTCACAGGGGAAACTGAAAATAAATTGACAATCTTTTTTCTTAATTCAAAAGTATTTTATAAACGTATAATATCCAGATTCTTCAGTATGACCAATAAATATGCATGGGTCTATCGTGGCTCTCACTGAAAACATTTCATTCAATTCGGATGATTAATGCACAGGAGAGCTGGCTGAAAACGTGGCCAATTTACTCAAATTACTCTCCGTTTTATGCCAGGAAAATGCCCTTTAGGCTGGCTGATGCAAACACTTGATATATTCTCATACATCGGCGTCGAACAGGGGTGGAAATGAAGGAATTTCAGAATTATTTCTATATCAGCTTTTTAAGTTCAATATCATAGGCTGGTGGTAATTGGCCTCGTTTCATCATTAGGATTTATTCACGCACTACCTTAAAAACATCACTTTTAATCTGAACCCATCAGAAATTTTTCGGTTTGATCAGGAATCCGATTTCACTTATTAATGCCATAATTTAGAAAATGATTGTTGTGAGTGTGTTACTGGCATATTAATGACATCATTTAGAAAATAACTTTTGTGTATGTGAAAACATCCAGCAAATGAAAGAAATTTGTTTTCGTCAGTGACGAGTAAATCCATATACTCCGACATCGAATCCCAAAAATTTACTCATTGAAGCATACCAAAGGCAAAACACGAAAATGAAGATATATAGAAGAAAATTCTGACCATTCAAGGGACTTACAGAACGAACTCAATCACATTGGCTTTGAACACATACATAAGAATTACTCAGAAAGTATTGAATAAATTTAAAAAAGAGTTTAAGAAAGTTTAATACAAATCAGTTACTTGGCATGAACTTCGCAAATGAGATTTTATGAGTAGTTTTTAATGATTCAGGCAGTTTGTTATATGGTTATAACCCCAAGTAAGAAGGTGAGTTAGCCATTATATTTGTGGGGATTTTTGTAGTAATCATTTTATTTTGTCTTGTTTATATCATGGTAAGAAGAATTGCGATCCTATTTCGACTTATTATTGTGAATGAATACACACCTTTCAAACTGTTACATTTTTCCTTTGAAACATTGTGGTATAGGTTCCTGTTGTTAAATACTCTGTTAGACGATAAGTTATCCACGTTTGAACTAAGGGTGATATTGGTCACGTCCGACATTTTTTCACGTCCGGATACCGAGTGTTATATCTTCCCTTTTTTCAAATACTGATGGAGGTAACATATTCCACGTGGTTGAAGTAGATAGATAGCTTCAGACCATGATTCATATTTTTAAATAACTATATCAGTTTAGATTATATTGAATTACATTAAATTCTATTGTGTAATAGCAAGGAAGACCCGAATACGAAATATTCCACATCAGGAAACCATTTTCAAAATCCATCGTTTATGCAAAACAAGTATCATAGAACATGAAAGGTACAAAGGCGTAGAAGGGCCACACCAATTTTATTTTTCAAATTCCGACTTGGTAATTTTATAATTCTGACTTCGTATCTCGGAATTCCGAATTGGTAACTCGGAATTCTATAATTCCGACTTAGTATCTCGGAATTCCGAATTGGTAACTCGGAATTTCATGATTCCATCTTAGTATTTCGGAATTCCGAAATGATAACTCGGAATTTTATAATTCTGACTTCGTATCTCAGAATTCCGATTTGGTAACTCGGAATTTCATAATTCCAACTTAGTATCTCGGAATTCCGAAATGATAACTCGGAATTCTATAATTCCGACTTCGTATCTCGGAATTCCGAATTGGTAACTCAGAATTCTATAATTCCGAATTGGTAACTCGGAATTCTATAATTCCGACTTAGTATCTCGGAATTCCGAATTGGTAACTCGGAATTTCATGATTCCAACTTAGTATCTCGGAATTCCGAAATGAGAACTCGGAATTCTATAATTCTGACTTCGTATCTCGGAATTTCGAATTGTTAACTCGGAATTTCATGATTCCGACTTAGTATCTCGGAATTCCGAATTGGTTACTCGGAATTTCATAATTCCAACTTAGTATCTCGGAATTCCGAAATGATAACTCGGAATTCTATAATTCCAACTTTGTATCTCGGAATTCTGAATTGGTAACTCGGAATTTCATGATTCCGACTTAGTATCTCGGAATTCCGAATTGGTAACTCGGAATTTCATAATTCCAACTTAGTATCTCGGAATTCCGAAATGATAACTCGGAATTCTGTAATTCCGACGTAGTATCTCGGAATTCCGAATTGGTAACTCGGAATTTCATAATTCCAACTTAGTATCTCGGAATTCCGAAATGATAACTCGGAATTCTATAATTCCGACTTCGTATCTCGGAATTCCGAATTGGTAACTCGGAATTTCATGATTCCGACTTAGTATCTCGGAATTCCGAATTGGTAACTCGGAATTCTGTAATTCCGACGTAGTATCTCGGAATTCCGAATTGGTAACTCGGAATTTCATAATTCCAACTTAGTATCTCGGAATTCCGAAATGATAACTCGGAATTCTATAATTCCGACTTCGTATCTCGGAATTCCGAATTGGTAACTCGGAATTTCATGATTCCAACTTAGTATCTCGGAATTCCGAAATGATAACTCGGAATTCTGTAATTCCGACGTAGTATCTCGGAATTTCGAATTGGCAACTCGGAATTTCATGATTCCGACTTAGTATCTCGGAATTCCGAATTGGTAACTAGGAATTCTATAATTCCGATTTAGTATCTCGGAATTCCGAATTGGTAACTCGGAATTCCATAATTCCAACTTGGTATCTCGGAATTCCGAAATGATAACTCGGAATTCTATAATTCCGACTTAGTATCTCAAAATTCCGAATTGGTAACTCGGAATTTCATGATTCCGACTTAGTATCTCGGAATTCCGAATTGATTACTCGGAATTTCATAATTCCAACTTAGTATCTCGGAATTCCGAATTGATAACTCGGAATTTTATAATTCCGACTTAGAATCTCGGAATTTCGAATTGGTAACTCGGAATTCTATAATTCCGACTTTTCATCTCGGAATTCCGACTTGGTAACTCGGAATTCTGTAATTCCGACTTTTTATCGCGGAATTCCGACTTGGTAACTCAGAATTCTATAATTCCGACTTCGTATCTCGGAATTCCATTAAACTCACTACCGTCGAATCAGCCATAGCTTCAAAATAGTTATGTGTAAGAAATGAGTTGGTAACCGAATGTTCACCCCACAATTATGATCGAAAACAACAATAAACTGAATATCTCATACAGCACACGACGTCCAATGAATGTTCATTTCAGGTCCATATGAAGTCCAAACGTCCAAGGACCTAATAATGGATAAGCAATTCTGGATATGTTCTGTACGTTCCATAATTGAACGTCTCATGGATATCCATTGGATTTTTATCGGATGTTCATCAAACATCCATATATGTACGTTATTGAACTGGATATTATTTGCGCTTTCAGAAATTGTTCGTTTATGTATGTCCACTGGATGTACAATACTGTACAACTTGAAATATCTATAATTGTACATTTCTGAAAATCCATATGGTGTACAGGCCTGGATCCAATTTGTAGATTCAGAAAGTGTACCTTTCTATATCTGAACTGAATGAAAAAATATTGAATTAACCTGAATTATTTATCCACAATTATATATTTTCCTGTACTTCCGTAGGTTATTAAGACCTGGTACATCATCCAATGGATGAACTATATTGAATCAAAATTCTACATGCCGGAAGAACGTCCATAGGATGTACAGAACTGTACATAAACAAATTATACAATTATGAGCTTTCACTATATGAATAATTTTGGATCAAATTGGAGCATCTTTAAATGTACATGACAGCTGTACATCCGTATATTTACAATAAATTGTACGGATTATGTACTTTTTCCGTCGACCGTTTATTTACGATGTATTTTAACGCACTCAAAATCGTTGATTAATGACCCCTGTTAATGAATGATTTTCTATTAATGAACGATTTACTTATATGCAACCCAACGTACATTGCTCCAATACATATTATATTTATAAAGTGACCTGTGGCGTATGCAACTAAACATATTTATACTTACCCGCTAAAACATTTATTTTGAAATCAAGTAGCTGTGTTAGTACTATCTGTCATCATTTATTTCATTGTTGTAATTTCTTAAAATTCTACGTTTATTTTGAAATCAAAAGATGGATAGTGACGAAGTTCTGTAAAAAAAAATTCAGAAAACATCAAATATATCAGTAAAGTTGTCAGTAGCATTAATAGCTAGATAGTCACGCAGCCGGCTGGTAAAATGCTGGTTTGAGTCCTGAGGTGATAGCAAGGTCGAGGGTTCAATCCCCCAGTGGTACCATTTTATTTTTTTTTTAAATTACGGTCAACGGAAAAGTTTTGTAACGAACTCGTGAATTAAAATGGCGATTAACAATCTCGAACATTAACGCGCTCACTCCGCTCACGCGTTAAAATATCTCATACACTTGTTCGTTAAATAACCAAATCAGAATGTCAGAGTTTTGAGTAACAGTACTTTAATTCAATTATTTTATTAGATATCTGCACATGATATATGGCTATAAATTTCAGTATGGTAATTATGTTGCACAATTTTACTGAACTGAATTTTCAGAAACTGTTCTACATTCCAAAAAAATAGATCAAAAGGATGTTGAAGAAGTAATTTCGATATGGCTTCAAAGAGACAATGAAAGGAAAGAAAATTATTGTGTTTTTCAAGATTTTCAGTTTTTCTATGTCAACTTAGTGGTATTAGCGTTTGTTTTATGTTTTATGCGAGTTTTTAGTTTTCTCAGAATATTCATTATACAGTGTCTTTCAAAAGTATCGGAACGGTCTTATATTTCAGAAACGGCCCTGAGAAAATTTACGAAAATTTCGACAGGGTGGTTTTTGATGATGCCCGATTCAACGGTAATATCGGTAATCGAAAAAATGGAGTTACCCTCAATATCTGATCATCAAATTCCACCCTATCAAAATTTTCATAAATTTTCTCTGGGCCGTTTCTGAAATATGACACCATTCCGATACTTTTAATAGACACTGTATATTTTATTTATAATTGCAAGTTGTGCTATTTTTGTTTATATAATATACAATACAGTGCATTGCTCTCAGTGGAAACCGTTAACACTTGCACTATATTATATGTTTGCTGTGTTTTTGTAATGTACATAAGTATTATGTTATCTACTATATGATTTTGCATTTATGGAGTATGCATTAAAGCCATCATGATTTAATTTCAAATACAAAGGACCACGCACACACCTAATGGGAAAAAGTCTTTCGGTGAAAGTGGTTGAATTTTGATATGTTTTAGCTAGAGCCATTCTAAGTAAAAGTCTCCATTGGCCCAACTTGATCGTATGACTAGATTCGGCGCTAGAGGGCGCCAAATAATGAATTTTTTGATTTTTGGAGAAATTCAGCTGAATGAAAAAACATCAATATTTCATTTATATTCAGGACTTATTGTGTGCGACTGGGCATTCCTAATGTTCGCGAGAAATATTTTTCCATAATACAGAGAAAAAGTACGCCATTATTTTTATTCACTCTGTATTCATAGCTTCATTATATTTTGGTCGATCAACAAACCATTCTGATTGATCCTTAATGATAAATTCAATCAACTAATAACCTCATCGTAGGCGAATTCCATCACTGAAGAATTGAGTATATTGTTGACTACCCTGTTTAAAATTTAGGCGTACTTTCTCTCTGAATTATGGAAAAATATTTCTCGCGAACATTAGGAATGCCCAGTCGCACACAATATTGAATATAATTGAGATATTGATATTTTTTCATTCTGCTGAATTTCTCCGAATCTAGTCATACGATCAAGTTGGACCAATGGAGACCTTTGCTTAGAATGGCTCCAGCTAAAACATATCAAAAATTCAACCACTTTCACCAAAATACTTTTTCTCATAAGGTGTGAGCGTGGTCCTTTGTGGGTAGTAGTTGAATTAAATAATATCTATTTGGGCCTTTAAAAATTAAACCAGGAGTTTTTGAAGAAAGTAGAAATCAATTAAAAAACTGCTAGTATAGGTTATCGCAATTTTATTCCAAAAAATTACATTTAAAAATTTTTAATACTTCGTTCAATGGACGTTCATAATATCCATTTTGTACATCCAATGAAAATGCAATGGGCGTACATGTGCTGTAGGGATGGAATGAAATATGGTAGTAAGTCGAAGTTATGAAATTCTGAGTTACCAAGTCAGAATTTCGAGATACTAAGTCGGAATTATAAAATTCCGAGTTACCAATTCGGAATTCCGAGATATTAAGTCGGAATTATGAAATTCCGAGTTGCCAATTCGGAATTCCGAAATACTAAGTCGGAATTATAGAATTCCAAGCTACCAATTCGGAATTCCGAGATACTAAGTCGGAATTATAAAATTCCGAGTTACCAATTCGGAATTTCGAGATGTGAAGTTGGAATTATAAAATTCCGAGTTACCAATTCGGAATTCCGAGATATTAAGTCGGAATTATGAAATTCCGAGTTGCCAATTCGGAATTCCGAAATACTAAGTCGGAATTATAGAATTCCAAGCTACCAATTCGGAATTCCGAGATACTAAGTCGGAATTATAAAATTCCGAGTTACCAATTCGGAATTCCGAGATACGAAGTCTGAATTATAAAATTCCGAATTACCAAGTCGGAATTTGAAAAATAAAATTGTTGTGGCCCTTCTACGCCTTCGTAGAAAGGGACATGATGCATAACAGAAGCTCTACTTCATTGATGAGCATTGTATTACAACCGACCGTCACTTTGAACTGACGAATCAGAATATTAGGTTATGAATGTTCTCTGCTTAGATTCCTCTGAAATGATTAACTCAATAAAATTTAAAATAGTCAAAATCAGAAAAGACCTGAAAAATTTGAATAAGTAGTGCATACTTCCATCTGATAGCGAGAATGAAAATCAAAAACTGATACTTTATTCATAAATGCATTGTTGTCAACCCTGTAATTCTACTATTTTATAAGTTTCACATTGGCATGCACTCGAGTTATTTGAATTTTAATGTGTCTTCTATTCTGTATGGTATGTGTTTAAGTCAAAATAAGAAAAATGTTTTTATATCATACTGTTTTATCTGACTAACGTGACTCGGTGCCAATTTGGTATTTTACTTATGTAAGTGAAAATAATATTTTCTGCCGTAGTTTTATCTGTTACCTAAACAGTTCAGGGTAAAATTATGTTAATCGGTAGCTACAGGCTATCGAAATTTTTTTTTTCTCTAGATATCTTGGAGATATGAGCCAATTTCTGAATGATGACTGACATTTTCTAGTACTTATTCGCAAAAAGAAAAACAAAAAACACTCAAAATGCCTCATTCTTTTCAACAGTACACACTCGAAATCAGCCACCAAAAGAAATTTCGAGATTTTTTCAATTTCGTCAAAAGATTGTTACTTATTAATTTTTTAATTTGAAGGCGTAAAAAGCGAGCGAAGCGGGCACTTTTAATTCATATTATTAGTCAGGTTAGATGACCGATTATACTGTAACTTATATAGCAAATTTAGCGTAGGTTATGTTTTATCTATATCTTTTTTCATCCTCAAGCCACAAGAGAGCGAGCGAAGCGAGCTTTGTTTCTGGATTGTGAGCAGGCTCATAGCTCTTTCTAGTCTATTTTTCAAATTTATTTCTAAATTTTATATCAATTGTAGCAATTGCGAAAATTGAACAATTGAACGTATTAATGAAAGGAAAGTTATTTGCTCATATTTGAATAGTCGGCGGCCCAGATTCCAAATAACCTCGTGAATGCAAGTTGTTAAATATAAGGTTATGTTTGTGGTTATAGGAGGGTTACATTCTTTGTAAAATTGTTGGTTTTGGTGTTAGTTATTGTGGAATTAGGTAGACTGGTGTCTGAAAAATGAGTAGACGAAAGAAAAAAGGAAATGATGCATTTGGTGTTTCTTTTAATCGGAAAATTCGTGTTTAAAAATAGTCCATTTTCAAGATTCAAGAACTCATAAAGTAATTGAATCTCCTTCGAGTTTTCTTCGGATTCGTATTCAGAAGACAAAACTACTTAAGTTGAACTTATTTTATAAGCCCAATTAACTTACCTTTACCAGAATTTAGCATTATATTGATTGGCCATTTCCTAAGACTTGTGTATATATTTTATTTTATTTTTTCTTCTATGTTTCTAACAACACACCATTCGTCAGTGTTTCACGCGATGCATTATTTCTCGTTTTAGCAGTAGTTTCACTTCGGTTATTGCCTGTCTTCATCAATTCTTTGATAATTCAAACATAAAAGAATGTAATCAACAATCGATTTTTGGCACTGACGAACTCTAATTTAAAATCAGCAAACTATCAGTTAGGTTATATATGTTCAAAAAACACATTCAATAGTAATTAAAAAGAGCATAGACACAGTTCATAAATTTAAAATATATTTCGGCCAGCAATCAATGATTTTAGCTATTTGTGAAAAACTTATTCATCAATAATGCAGATGCATATTTGTAAACCAAATATTTGTAATTGATATATTTCGTCCGCAGCTCAATGATTTGTGTGATTTTCAAATTAATTACTGAAAAGGTTTTAGTGTGGAGTGAGTAGATTTATTCTCCAAAAGTCATAAAGCTTTGTGTGTTTATTTTCGACGTACATTATACCGGTTTAGAAATTATACAATATTGTATCGTTCATGGTTGGAACTGCAGTGAATTGTTTAAGTTAGAATTCAGCTCTATCAAGTGCCGGTCTATACAAAATTTTATCAATCTTTTGAAGAAATTGTCTGGCAAAATCAGGTTTTTAGATGAAATGATACAAATTTGCATGCCACTCTGTTCCTTTGTGGTGACGGAATTGCAAAAACTCATGTTTATCTTTTTTTCAACCAACTAACAAAGATGCTGTGTCAGTTTCAAGTAATAGAACAATTTAGTTTTGTTAGCATAATATTAACGGCTGTTGAAAAGTTAAAATGATTATTGTGTTCTCATTTTGTTTATACAATTTATATTATACGATAACTTAGCTCGGAATACCAAAGCTCTGTAGTGATTTTATCGGGTATTCAGTCCTACTTTTGCAATTTTTGTCGATTTGTTCACTTGTGCCATCATATTGAATGAACTGTTTCATTGAAATTAGATGGGCATGGCAACCATAAAAACATGGCCACATTTCATAGATTCGATTGAACCTTTGAACCGTTGAAGCCATTGCCGTTATTTTGATCAAAAGTAAGAATGGTTTTACAACAATCTATTCACTCACTTCGAAAAATAGATCCAAAAAGCAGCTCATTGCAGTTGCAGTTTTAATACTGCCTTTTTCACTACTTTATATTTTGAAACTGCAGAGGTATTAGAAAATGACTAAAACGCTCAAAATGGAACTAAATCTGTAGCTGGATTCACTAAGGATGCCAATGAAGCCCATTTTATATTTGAAATCAATTAGGACGCAAAGAAAGCTCAACAACCATCACCTGGAATTAGTGAGGATACCTACTAGGACAGCTCAACTGTGACCTGAAACCTGTAGAGATGCTAACGGATCTCAACCTACACCTGAAACCAGTAAGGATGTTAGATTTTCTAATGACTCATGAAATAACATTCAGTCCGCCTTCTGCAGTCATGAGATTTCAGTGGTCTATTGCCATCTTTCACCATTTATGTAACAGATGTTCATCCGTTACTGAAAGCAGTATCTTGTAAAAATAAATATAATTTAAAAATGAAAAGTATTACTTTGACAAGCGGTCTATACGAGAAGATAGTCGATAACTGAAGTCAAGTAACGGTGACTGTAGCCATCGCTTTGGATGGGTGACTAACGTACTTTTAATTATTAATTTAGAACAAAATACAAGATGGACTGTTAGTAAAAGAGAAAAAGGGAAAGAAAAAGCCGAGAAAAAAACTAATGAAGACGAGGTACTCGATGGAAAGGCGAGTCAGAAGTAATGAATGGAAATCATATACTGATTCAGAGAAAGTCCTGTTTTCAAACTCGACAGATGAAAACTGATGGCGGTGTCTGAGGATCAATTTTTACGACAAACTTAATGGTGAAATCCGTATGTCGATATCTATCATTGTTTCTGAGTTACATAATTTTTTTATCTGTCGAAAATTCTTTATTTCTATGGGAACATTCTCAAAACCCATTTTAAAGTAGAATTCAATGATGTGAGTAATTAATTTTTCAAAATCTTATTCCAATAGTTATTAATGAAAAAATCATTTTGTTAAATGAGAAGACCTATATATTCCTGCATGTTTCAATAGAGCTTGGAATTACCATTAAAAAATGTAGCACACTCGATGTTTTGCTAGAGTAATCTTTGAAATGCATATAACTGCCAATCAATTTTCAAACAGATCTGCAATGGAGTATGAGAATTATGAAAAATTGGTTCTGATAGTCTGTTTATACAAACCGAGGAAAATGCGGAGGCAGCAGGCAATTTCTACCACGAGAAGTATCCAGAAAGGAAACAATTTTTTAAAGACATTTTTGCAAGATTACGACACAACCCAATTGATGAAGGTTAATTTGAAAAAAAAGGGCAAAATTATTTGCATCAAAAAGGGTTAGGGAGGGGTCAGGAACGTCAACACGAAATTCAAAAATATCAACGGGTCTACCAAGAACTAAACTTTAGGAGGATTTTGAAGAAGCAGCCACACAGGACCAGAAGAGTTTATAAAGTCAGACCAGGAGATTTGGATCGCCTTAAGGATTTTTTCCAGTGGTTCCTGGAAAATTCTAGCCAAGTGCTTGATTTTCTGTTAAATTGTATTTGGACAGACGAAGCTTATGTTAGCAGTGTCAACGGGATGGGTTTCGTCTCACTGCAATTGTCAACAATTTTTTTGCTGTAAATTTTGGCAACAATTGGATAGCCAACCAAGGATCCAACCGTTGGTTAGACAGGTTACCGGACCTAACGCCTATGGACTAGGCACGAAATGGAAGCGGCAGTGTTGTGAAAATTTGCTTCTCTCACTCCCATTGAACTAAATAATTTGACAAGAAATGTTCAAGACTGTGCCGCATTTAGAACACCTCTCTAGAGAAATATTTCGTTCTTGTTTGTTCTTCATTCTTATTACTATTGGCGTTTCATTTATTAGTAGTAAATATAGTATTTGTTATCAGTTTCATTACTGCTGTGAACAGCTTTCTTAACATTGGATAGCTACTGAACACTTGCTCGATGCGTCGTCCAAAGCCTACTGGTTCAAAGTGTGCGTTTCAAAGTCTTCATGGATAAACTAAAAAGTATTTCAAAGATGGCTGTAGTATAACATCAACATTATTACATGTTTGGAATGGTAATTTCAAGCTGCATTGAAAAATTATTTTTTCCATTAATAACCATCGATATATGATTTGAAAAAATAAATTACCTACGTAAAACAGCGGATTGAGAATACATTACTGACAGGAAAAATAGTTTCAGAAACTTTTGGAAAATGCACATTTTTCAAAAATATGATACATATCGATATGCGGTTTTCACCTTTAAGTTTGCCATAAAATTGACCCTCAGTCATCAGGTTTCATTTACCTATATAGTTTGAAAACAGAACTTTTCCTTTAGGGTAGGTGGGGTACAATGGTTATAGTGACATCCCTTCAACATTCTTTAATAGGCTACAATATTATTCGATCACAATACACCAATTCACACACCAAATTTGACAACCATCTAGATCTCATACGTTTATAGTAATTTTTGTTTGAAAATGGGAGCATTGTGTCCCGGTAGCATATACGTATACTGTAGACGTATAAGGCATAGCTGAACAAGTCGGCTTTTTGAAATCTCTCGGACCAAAAGAATAAAGTGGAGACGTAGATTGTCCTTATACGTCTGCAGTTTACTAAGGTTGGTCAACTGGTAGCAGACGTAGTACGTCTACAGTTTATGCTGTTTATAGAAATGTAAATAAGACACAGAATACAACCAACTTTTTTATTTGTTTTTATGTAAATTAACATAGTGACAAATTTATATTCGCAAAAATCACAATTTCCTAAATTTATTTAAACACCTAATGCAGACGTGTGAGATCCAACTGTCTCAAGTTTACGCGCCTGTAGCGAGTAAAGCTAAGTTTTCATGCATCCGAATTTTCGATTTTTCGTAGGAAATTTGAAAGAAATTTTTTCGTACGAATGATATTGTGAGCGGTTTTCATTTATGCGAAATGCCTTCACGGAAAAAATGAAATATTCAACGTCCATTTTCTCAAGTAAATTCCCCAGCTCGTTTATTAAGCTGTGGTAATTGCCAAGTAATTTTCGTAGTATGAAAATAGGTCTCACCCAAAAACGTTTGGGAGCCTTTTTTTTTCTTTATTTCAAAATTCCAATACGTTAACAAAATCAGTGATATATAAAATATTACGGCTGTTCTTATCCTTATATTATTAATCATGAGATTGCTGTCCATATTTAACATTGAAATTTTTAATATGCCTTGAAACAAACATACATAACCGCACTGATCATTGTTTTCCTTTAAAATTTCGGACAAGTTGACTTTATTTCAACTTCTTGAATTTATTCGTACCATCAGTTAAAATTTGCCGCCACGAAATATATTTGAACAGCTTCTAACAGATTTCGTACGAAAAACGAATAATTCGTGTACATGAAAACTTAGCTTAACTAGCCCGATCCTAGCCGAACATTTGCGAATTGTTTGGACATTCCTCATGCGTCTGCAGTATACGTATATGCGTCCCGGTATTCCTTAGTTTTCATTGGTGGTTATATTTATTTTTTTGTTAACAATTTCCATCACCCAAAATAGTATAGATATTATGCAACGATCATGTGATGATGGTTATTAATACTCGATCATTAACCGGGATACGAAACGAGCCTTCGGTTTGTTTCGTATGGTTTATGTGAGTATATATATTAATAACCATTACATGAGACATGAGAGTTGCATACGCTATTTTTTCTATACTCGATAAATAATGAAGAACTATAAAAAATATATTTAAATTTGTATTGAACGCAGTAATAGTAATTAAGTATTATTTCAATAAAAAATTACAAAATTATGGTAAATGGTATTACCTCAGGTATTACCATGGGTATAGGAAAACTATAAACATTCTATGTATATTTATATTGAACATATAAATATTTTGTACAGCATGTTCTGCTTTCTCCCACATGTGTGGAGGAGTAGATGGTAATTCTTCTATATGGCTGATATCAGACATTTTGATAATATAATTATCGAAGTTTAGCTATATTCTACGAAAATTCAAAACCTATTGATTTTGACATATAAACCAATCATATAGGAAGATAGCAAGATTGATAGAAAAATTATGAGTTTTCATTGATTAAAAATCTGTATCGTTATAAAAAATCTGTATTATAATGGATCTCATTATGAAACGGATTATGGGCATATAAGTGAATTATTATAGTACGGGTGTAGAAAAAAGTTACTGTTGGTCAACATCTGTAGGTACGTTTATATATTGATATTGAGTTTCTGAGGGATTTTTCTCTTCCGTTATGTAAAGACTGGGGAATCAATTAAATTTTCATGGTTATCGTATCATACGGAATATTTTATTTCTGCTGTAACTTTATTTCAAATTTTCACCATTTCCAAATATTTGATCGGACAAGCTCATCGTGGTCAGCCCTCTAATGTCCGTTATACCAAATGACTTCAAATGTAATATCCTGCTGCCAACATAGGGCCCCCGAGTCAAAATTAAAAAACAATAGTTCGAAATCTTGTTGCAACGAAAAAACATCAGCGCTTTAATCAAATCAACCCTCGTGGCGGAAACCCGTGGACAATTCGAAGATTAAAAGATAAAAACAAACAAAGCATTCAGCTCTAATTAATATGGTTGCTTCTTTATTAAAAAATTACAAAGCCCGTCTGAGTACGGCCTCCACTTCACCCAACTCGTTCCGGATTTCACATGAGAATGGCTCAAGTGTTCCTATTTTACTTCCTACCCGTTTTATTCGGAAACGGGAAATGTAAACAAAATACATTAGATGTGTGTTTGTACGCAACATGAAGTGGTATGGGGTGAACGAAGTTAATAAAAAATAGTACTTATACCCACTAAATACATTATGATTATGTTTTAGAATTTGGATGGAAGTTTTTGTCATACCTGTCTGTTAATGATTATTGAATGGAGTCGGAAAGTTGGGAGAAATATTTAGGAATTAAGTAGTTATTTATTCTGTATAGATTAACGAAAAGAAGAAAAGTGTGTGTAATCAATGGAAAACTCACAGAAATTTTCGAATTTTCAGTTTTAGGCCTAACACCATCCAAAATCGGTCTCTCTTATTTATACACAGTATCTATCAAAAGTCTAGGAACGGTGTCATATTTCAGGAACAGCTTCGACAAATGCACAAAAATTTTCCAAGATGGTTTTTGATGATTCAGTGGTGATATTGTATAGTTGCCATATCAAAAGTTTTTCAGATATTGCGAGTAACTCAGTTATTTCAAATGGAAAACCCTATTTATTTTAATTGCAATCAATTCGTTCTCGTTCTCTCATTACTATGTGTCTCAATATAATATTTTGAATTATTGTGGTTTTTTGAAATATGACAACATGGTATTTTTGTTATCATGTCTGCGAACGGTTCAAAATTTTCAAAAGGGCTCGAGAAAATATCATGAAAGATGGTTTTTGATGAATGAACTTTTAAATAATTCAATTCTTTTTCAATAAAGTATTGAATCAAATGGAATAACATGAAATATGAGAATTAAAACTATCTAAGTGCTCAAAATGTTTGACAAGCGGTCAGAAAATTCTCCTTAGGTATTAGTTAGTTAGCATTTGAGGCTATCTGTCATATTTTATTTTGTAAGATTTCCAAATTTGCTGGTTGTTCCACAAAAACCCGATTTTTTCAAATGTCCTCAAAAAAAAACCTGAAGGATTCAAATCGGGATAGTGGGCTGGTCATTATATGGTTTCTCTTCGTCCAATCCATCTGTTTGGGAATGTATGGCCCCAAAAAGTACGCATCAATATTTCTTGTATATTAATTATTCGCTTCTTATCTTCATTCAAGTCTAAGGTTTGCTGTGCTATACTTGCTTGAGGTTTTTTGTCTGATCGTAATAGCAGATTTAATTCATTTCATCATTGGTTGCTGTTTTGAGACGCCCTGTTCTCTTTGAACTGTTAACAGTACTTGTTTGCTCATATATCTGTATAGTACGAAACATTGTGGACTTTTCTAATTGTTTGTCAGGATACTGTTCCTGACAGACAAAAAAAAATAGACACAAACTCTCTGATAGGTCCTAGTTTTGTCACCAAAATTTCAAAAACGCAAAATATGAATCCGTTGACACTCATTCAATTCTAAATTAATTTTGACAAATGGTACCTCCGTCATAATTAATAATATTTTGCCTAGCAACATGAAAAAAGATATTTTGAAGCGTTTGTCACTGCTTATAAAACTATACGCTGGCATTGGACCGTCCGCAGACATTTAAAGGAAAATGCCATGTTGTCATATTTCAAAAACCACATTTATTTGAAATTTGATATTTGGAGACATAAGTAACGAGGGATCGCTGAATTGATTGCGATGAAAATAAATAGGTTTTTCTCATTGAAAAAATTGAGTTACCTTCAATATCTGAAAAACTGTTGATTTGGAAACATTGCCAATATCATCTCTGAACCATCAAAAACCATCTTGTAGAAATGTTCATGAATTTTGTGCAAGCCGTTTCTAAAATATGAGATAGTTTCCAGACTTTTGGAAGTCAGTATTAGAGGCCTAGAAGATGTATGTTTTTATCTAACACAGTTGACGTTAACTTTTGAAGAATATTTGAACATAATATAATGTATTATGTAAATTTAAAGATATAAGAATAATTTTTTGAAAAATTCAATTTCATACACTATAAACATTATTGCTATAGAATGTATTTTCCTATCGTTGAGAGTCCATAATCTTTCGAATCATGAAGTTAACGAGTGTCTTCACTATTATAGCATTAGTTTTACAATATTTGTTTGGAAATAATTATAAGTAATTTGAATTCATGGATACAGAAAGATGTACTTTTTCATACAAGAATGTTCAGTTTATTCTTTGAAGGCATTTTTACACTTTGGTTCCACATAGAAAACGGGGTCATATCGCATGACTATATAATCGAAAATGACATAATTATAATAATAAGTATGATTTATTATCATAAGACAGAATCTTGTTGACAAAGCTTGAAATACATACTTATAGAAACAAAGAATGGAGAACATAATAAATAATAATAAAAATACAAATGGTATGAGTTTATAAACAGTTATGAAATAAACATTACGGTTGAAAGTCAGCTAAAAGCTTTCGTTAAAACGTTCCTGCAAACTATAACAGGGCGGATAGGAATTTTTTGAATGTAGATCTGATGTACAGGGGTAAATGATTGTACATTTTCCCACCATTGTAAAATATGGAGTTTTTGGTGATATTTTTGGTCAGCACTGGGAGTTTCAGAGAGTGGCTGCTGTTGCTGGTGTTATAATGTGATGAGGACGCAGAAACATTCATTACTTATGTTCATTCATCAAACAAAGAGATTCCAATATAAATGGTGCAGTTATTGTAAGTATAAATTGAGATGAGATAAGTAAACGTTTAAAAAAGTTTTTTCAATAGGAGGTGGCAACAATTTATTCTGTTAGTGATGAATACAAGCTTTATTCTCACATATCTAATGATTTTAAAAAAATGGCAGGTGAAACTTCAAAGTCGAATTCCAGAATAATTTTTAAGAAATGTGAGGTTGATTACTTGTTACGAATGAAGAACAGAAATTCAACAAGGATGCAATTAGTAACTATATACCAGGATCAATCATGTAATTTTTCTAGAAACGCTTCAGGGGTATTGAATAACGGTTAATCCCCACCAATGGCTGCTGAGCTTTCTCAATTTGAAAATTCAGCATGTTATTATTGTTTACTTGCTAATATTCACAGGTTAATCGCATAAGTCACTATTATATGAGAATTTTAAGATAGACAAATAAAAACAAATATTTATACTGGGAGACAGACAAATAAGAATATTTTTAATCGGAAATATTTTCCATCAACATTCAAGATAGAAGATTTATTGGATTCTCCATTATAAGATCAATACACTTTTGCATGCGTTTGAACCAATTTTCGAAGAACTTTTTCCATTCCGATAGAACATGTTATTTGAACGCCTCCACCGTTTCTTCAGGCTTCGGAAAACGTTGTCCTCTCAATTTATTTCTGATCTGCGGAAATAAGTAGAAATCATTGGGTGCCAAATAAGAACTGTACGGCGGATGACCCATCAGTTCAATATTTTAACTGCCCAAAAATGTTTTTGTTTCACCATTATCGCGGTGGAGAATAATTCGTCTTCTGCGATCGGTTTCTCTGATTTTTCAGTCAGACAAATTCTGAATTGACCGATCTACTTTTGCTCTAACGGAACTGTGATAACATGTCTAGTTATTCCGAAAAAACAGGCGACCATTTGTTTCGAAGTGCTTCTTGCGCGAACAACTTTTGTTGGATTTGGGTAGTCTTGAAAGACCCATATCGTCGATTGTTGTTTAGTTTAGGGTTCATATGCATTTACTCGCTGCCCCTCACGATCTCATAAACGTCTCTTGAAGTACCGCGACTGAATTTAGTCGAAATTTTCGAATACAATTCCGCGACTGAATTTATTCGAAAATGTATTCACTCATAAACGAGGTCTTATATTACTACCGATGAAATTATTTCTTTAGCCGTCAAGTCTAGCATAATATAATATAAATATAATATATATATATATATATATATATATATATATATATATATATATATATATATATATATATATATATATATATATATAATATAATAATAATATTATATATTATATATATATAGAAGAATGTTCATTGAATTGGTCAAACCTGACTGCTTCTTCAAATCATTCTGATTCAGTATATAATTCAGAAAAAACATTCCATGAAAATATCAACAAAAAAGTGGTGAAAAAGCTGGGGAGAAAAATAGACACTGCCATTATCATTCTAAATTGAAAGATAAATTCATTCTAGATATAACATACTACATTATACAGTGTTGTGTCACTCTGTCACACTGAAAACAAACGCAAGCAAAACAAACATGTGATCGCTACGGCCTGCTACGCAGTATGCACGACAAAACAAAATACAAACGCTTCGAAGTGCTTCTTGCGCGAACAACTTTTGTTGGATTTGGGTAGTCTTGAAAGACCCATATCGTCGATTGTTGTTTAGTTTAGGGTTCATATGCATTTACTCGCTGCCCCTCACGATCTCATAAACGTCTCTTGAAGTACTGCGACTGAATTTAGTCGAAATTTTCGAATACAATTCCGCGACTGAATTTATTCGAAAATGTATTCACTCATAAACGAGGTCTTATATTACTACCGATGAAATTATTTCTTTAGCCGTCAAGTCTAGCATAATATAATATAATATATATATATATATATATATATATATATATATATATATATATATATATATATATATATATATATATATATATATATATATATATATATATATATATATATATATATATATATATATATATATATATATATATATAATATAATAATAATATTATATATTATATATATATAGAAGAATGTTCATTGAATTGGTCAAACCTGACTGCTTCTTCAAATCATTCTGATTCAGTATATAATTCAGAAAAAACATTCCATGAAAATATCAACAAAAAAGTGGTGAAAAAGCTGGGGAGAAAAATAGACACTGCCATTATCATTCTAAATTGAAAGATAAATTCATTCTAGATATAACATACTACATTATACAGTGTTGTGTCACTCTGTCACACTGAAAACAAACGCAAGCAAAACAAACATGTGATCGCTACGGCCTGCTACGCAGTATGCACGACAAAACAAAATACAAACGCAAATAAGGGAAAAGAGAGACGCCATCTCGTCCTAGCTGTGATTGCACTAGAGGCACTTGTGCTGTGACATAATGAAAATTCTAATTAGGGTATGGCAGCATCTAGGGAGCCATGAAAGTCTAGATTAGCACCCTTTCTGATAAAATGTCCCCTCCGTATATGGAGAATTTTATATAGGTACACGCCTACTGAGAAGGGTGTGGAAGCCTATTGCAGAACCGTACGCATTCTTTCTCTGCGGAAGTTGGGATGAGTGTTAGACCCTTTTCATGCAAAACAATTGGTTCCTATAATATAGGACTCAAGTAACATAATTCATCATCTACGATGAAATAAGTGTTGAGTTTGACAAATCTGAAGATAATATTGAAATAATCATCAATTGAAATATTTACAAAGATGAAGCGAATACAATTTTGCGGAATAATAGAGGAGTTATGAAAGGAGTCGTAATGCTGCTTGTATGAGTCGGCCAGTGTGATTTTGATAAAATATAGATATCTTCACTCAGCTCGTTTCAGTATGAAGTAGACCCGCATTCGTAAAAAAATAATGGAAACTGAAACCGTAGATTAGTTTATTGCAATTATTTAGAACACTATTGATAGTCTCGATTTTGATTCTTCAATATTTTTTTTTGACGAGTTGGTATTCTCGAAGAATGAAATGTTCCATAGGCAAAGCTGTACTTATTGAGCAACAAAATCTTCATAATGAAGGAAGATAATCAGCAATATGCTGTATCACTTCCGTTAAAAATAACGTCACCGTTATTCGCCATTTCTGTTATTTTGCTATTACCAATCAATAGGGCTGATTAGGAATCGCACGTTAAAAGGTAGGACCTCGTTAATCCTTAGCTCGCACAAGTTTTGACTTCTGAGGGCTGTCTTTCGTAGGGGGATGACAGCTGGTTAACGAAAAAAAAAAAAACAGTTTAAAAAAAAAAATTTGAGTTATGGTACTATAGAAAGATAATAGGCTTCATTTTCTGCGGGAATGCCTATTGACCAAGCTCTTTCTAAAATATACAGTGTCCATTTAGTACATAATTCTTCGATATTCATAACCACTAGAGAAAAACTTTGAAGAACAAAATTCTTCAGTTCCCATTTCAAAAATATTTCAACATTACATGGGTATTTTTTACGAAGGCGTCACTATTGATAAAAAAATATTTTTGCTAATTCCGAGATATTAAATCAGAATTCCGACTCAGTAAGTATCTCAGAATTAGCTTATTCCGAGATGTTAATTCAGAATTCTGACTTGGTATCTCAAAATTAGCTGATTCCAAGATGCTAAGTCAGAATTGGGAGTGACAGAACGAGTTCTAATTCTAGGATACTGAGTCGGAAATGTGACTTAGTATTTCGGTATATGAGTATTCAAAATATTTTTAATTCTAAAAGCATTAAAAAGTATACATGAAAAGAGTGCAGTGTCGAATGATATAATTGACAACTTGAAATTTTCACTACTATTATTCACATGATTGAGGTGCGTATATATCTGTAATAAAAAAAATCATTAGCATTTCATCGCTCAAAATTACAGTTGATTGGCCGATTCTGAGAAATTGAAGAAATAAAATTTGGTTATCATTCATTCATGGGCATGTATTATTAGAATCGAATATTTGGTGAAGGATGCGGTTTTGAATATAACATTTTTTGTATTTAGCTTCTATTATAAATAAACAAGTTGCCTCAACAATTTTAAAATTATGGTATCTTCATTTACGATAGAAAATGGTTCCATTGTCAATATTAGTGGATTAGAATTATTGAATACTTGGCGAAGGAGGCGGTTTTGTATATAATATTTTTTTTATGTATTTTTATTATTAAACCTGCTTCCTCGATATTTTTCAAATTTATCCCCGAATAGAAAAAAAAGTAGTTTCAATGTTAATGTTCTTTCGAGTGTAGGTGAATGGTTTAGATAATTTAAAAGCGTTTTTGAAAATCTTTTCGAACATAATCTGGAATTGATTTCGATACAGAAAATATTTAAAGCAAACTCAGAAGCCTAGTTTTATATATATATATATATATATATATATATATATATATATATATATATATATATATATATATATATATATATATATATAAAGGAAGGGTAGTCGTTGCTGACTAGTTAGGAATGGAACTAGTAAAAATAGTGGGCCTATGCAGCAAAATTAAAGAGTACTCTTTTAAGTTTGTCCAAGCTTTCAGAAATTTAATTAATCGTTTCCATCATCAGGGATAATCTTAGTTGAGGGTGTTTGACGCGATGTTATTCAACAAAAGGGGGCACATTGTACAAGATGAATTTCAATATAAAACAGGTAAAATTGGAAAGATGTCATAAAAGTTTTTGTTAAAATACGTTACATAACGTTTGAACTGTCTGTCTTCTCCCAACCAATAACATTGATTTGGCCTTATGTGTTCAAAATGTAACGTATTTTTTCACTTATATGTATATCGATAATGGTCGGTCCTAGCAAAAAATTACAACATTTGGCATATGAGAGTTTGTGATTATTTTCTTCTTATTCCCAATACTTTTCTAGATCTATCTAAGCTGTTGAAAATCGTGATTCTTATTCCTGGATAAAACCATCTTCAAAATTCTGTTGAAATATAATTCGCGAACTGCATCAATCAGTATTTATTTGCAAAATTCTTAAAAATTCCGAATACGTTCAAAAATTACCAAACTAAGTTTTCCTGGTAAATGAATAGTCCTTTATGCAATGGGTTTATACTACGTGCCTTGTCGACTAATATGTGGGTATACAGGGTGATTCACGAATTCACGAAGGCCGTGAGTTTTTGACAATTTTTCAATACGACATTCTGAAATCGCCAGCGCTGATATGGTACAAAGGATCATCAATGGTACGTACATCAGGTATAAGCTAACTGCTCCACAATTTTGAACAGAGTGCGAGCAACACATTTCTTGCTAAACTACTATAGCGGTAATT
This sequence comes from Chrysolina americana, assembly GCA_958502065.1. Taxonomy (NCBI): domain Eukaryota; kingdom Metazoa; phylum Arthropoda; class Insecta; order Coleoptera; family Chrysomelidae; genus Chrysolina; species Chrysolina americana. The sequence goes on along the minus strand of OY293410.1, from coordinate 35,150,254 downwards.
TTATTCAGAAAAATGGAAATCTATCAAAAACTCTAACGGATAAGTTAACATTTTACTGATAATTATTGATAATTAATTGAAGAAATCAACTTATATACGTAATTTTGCGACATGCGGCATTTGGCAGAAATTGTTGCATATTGTCTCGTAATTCAGAGTAGAATGGGATGGTCGTAGCAAAAACACGAACTTTTTTTTATTAATTACTATTCTATGCTACCATGCGAAAAGTCGAACATTCTCAAGATATTTCTTGGTTGACAAATTGACAATATGACAGTCGAATAATACAACTATGTCGACCTACCCCTCATCTTTTATCCTATGTGGTAGCATATCTGTTGAATATATCAGAACGAACATTGAATTACATTTGACAGAGTATTGAATAATTTTTCGCAAGGACATCCATATTGCAAAAATGTTCCTTTTATTGACCATAAGCAAAACAAAATATCACAATACATTTTATTTTGTCTAAAATTATGCAGAAGGTAAACAAATAAGTATCTCACAAAGTCACTAAAAGATTTGTTAATCCTTGTGCATATGCATCAGAAGTTTCTTTTATTCAGATTGGGTTACCACCTTCAGACCGTTTTCAGAGTTTGTTCGTGGATAACATTGGTGCTATACAGGATGTTTCACAATTTATTCGACAAAGAATAATATAACAGGAAACGGGATAAAAATGAAAACTCTCCAAGAGTATTTGTCGTTGAAGGTTGTCGGAGCAATAAAATAAAATCAATAGGTAAAAGTAGTAAAAACCTAATCAAAACGAAATAATAATAATATAATCATAATAACAATAACAATACACCCCTCAAAGAGTGTAACCAAAGGCATAGCCTTTGCGGGTAGAGGACGGCTATTCGCTCCGGGGCGACTTACTGATGTTTTCGGTGGTGTATTCACTTTTCAGCTGTAGGAAAACCCGGAAAACCTACAGCACCACCCCGGGTGGTCGGTGCGCACTTCAAGCTAGCACCTAGGCATCTAGGCAACTCACATCACACTTGATTCATAACAAGGCATGTGGCTACCTAAAGAGACCCGTGTACTTGAGAAAAAAGATTCCATACCGGAGCCTCGAACTTCTGTCTGATGCGAGCCAGGAGTTCCACTGCTAAGTTACCTAGCCACTGAGCCACCGACCACGTTGTTGTTTATTTTACATACTAATAACAACAAGCAAGTAAAATTAATTTTGTATAGTGGATGATATGAACAGGGATCGGTTGATTTTTGCAAAATTTGCGCCCCAGACGCGTTGTAAATATCGATCTGCAAATTTTGGATCTTGTGGAAGAAAATCCGCGAAAGAGCACCAGGCAGTTAGCCCAGCAACAACGTGACGCATATTATATGAGGCTCTTCTGTGCCCTAACTATATCCATGAAGTCCAGTCATTGCTACCTACAGATTGTCCCTTAAGAGTGAGATTTTGTGAATGCTTGTTGCAAGAAAATGATGAAAGTGATGATTCAATTATTACTCGTAATGTTATAACCAATCTTCGTAATACACACGTTTGGTCCTTCGAGAATCCCCACGAAATAGTTCAGACGAACTTTCAACATCGCTTTTTTTAAATGTGTGATGAATATCTAATTGGACCGTTCATATTTCCAAATAGAATGGATGGTCACCAAAATTTGGAATTTCTTTGGCATGATTCTCCGATACTTCTTGAAGATGTGCCCTCAGTGGTTCTGTTACGGATGTGGTTTCTCCACGATAAGGCACCTCCGCATTTTTGTCTAGAAGTCCGGTATTTTTCAAACTGGATTCGCAGGATCGGACAGGGTGGACCAATAGTTTGGCCTCTGCAGTCTCCCGATCTCAATCCTTTGAATTTTTTCTTCCGGGGACTCTCTAAAAACGAGGTATACAGTATCCCAATCCAAACTATCGAGGAATTGCGTGATCGGATCGCAACGGCTATCGATAATCTGCATCAACAAGATAGTTCGCCGAAATTGGATTCGATAAGCATAAGCTTGCGTTGAAGCCAATGATGCCCATTTCGAACATACTCATACACATTAAAAGGGACGGTAAAGAGGCCCTGAGATATATAATATGAATAATATTAAAATATTTCTTCCTTGGATAAATCTGATGATAAAAAAATTGTCAATACAAAACATGAATCAAACATATAGAAATATATAAATTGACTTCTCATTCAACACTGTATATGCGGTTCAAAGGACTCCGCAAAATTCTTATGGAATTTGGGTCTTGAAGGACTTTTTTAAATTTTTGATGTGATGTAGTCCATATAATTCTCAACAAATAATACCATTACGCCAACCCCAAAAAAATAACAGATTTGCTACTGGGGGGCGTTAAAATAACCCCTTGCTCATAATAGATTATTTTCAAAACTGGGAACAATAATGTTACTTGTTTCAGTGCAGCTAAAGTTGCATAATATTCTTAGTTTATAAAAAAAATCCGTACCCTCTCTCCCTCCCAACTCCTGTTATAAAACGCTATAAAAATTATTCCATTCAAATGCATCGTCGAATGTTTAAATAATATGCTTGAATTAGGAAAATCGCACTTTTTTATGATTATTCCTCTTTCCCGAGGAGCACAAAACAAAAAATCGGTGAATTTTTCTTAATTTTTGGAATGATGCAGTTCAGGTTATTTTGAATGGAAATTAATTTGGTGACAAATCCCAAATATTGGTAGTTTTGATGCTAGGGGTGTTAAAGTCGGTCTTTACTCAGAATAGACTATTAATACTTATAGGCGGGAACACTATTCATACGTGTTCTATTTTAGATTATGTTGAATGAAAAAAATAAAGTTCTAAAACCTCCCTTTTACCCGTAACCTCCATTTTAAAACACGATAATAATTAATTATTGGCCACTTATTTTAATAAATGTTTTAATTAGCTTAAATCGGGGTAATCGTTTTCTTATTTGAGTAAACATCCCTCCCCTTCTTTTGTGTGCGCTATAGGACTGAACTTCGGAATATACGCATAAGTAGAATCAACGTGCCCAATTGCTTTTTGGTCATTAGGCTCAGGTTTATACAGTTTTCTTGAAAAATATGTATATTTTGAAGTGCTAGGAATCGCACCTTAAAAGGTAAGACCTCGTTGATTCTTGGCTCACACCAGTTTCGACACAGCTGGTTTACAGAAAAAACAATTTTGAAACAATTTTTTTTTAAACAATATACCTAGTGCTCTTTCTGAAAATAATTATTATTCCCTTCTCCACCCTAACTAAAATGAAAAGTTTTGAAATTATATAATCTGATGAAATATAAATAAAACTTTCAACTTTCAATGATTTCAAATTGAACGTATTTTTTTGCGTAATTGACTTCTTATTTAACACTGTACATGTGACCCCGCAAAATCATTATGGAATTTGGGTCTTGGAGAACTTTTTTAAATTATGTGATGTAGTCCATATAATTCCCAACAAATAATACCATTACGTCAACGCCGTCAACCCCAAAAAATTAACAGTTTTACTACTCGGGGGCGTTAAAATAACCCCTTGCTTATAATAGACTATTTATTTTAAAAACTGGGAACAATGTTGTTACTTATTTCAGTGTAGCTTAAGTTGCATATTATTGTGCTAGTTTATAAAAAAAATCCTTAACCCCCTCTCCCTCCCAACTCCTATTAAAACGCTAAAAAAATTATTCCAGCTAAATGCATCGTCGAATGTTTAAATATGCTGGAAGGAGCACATAACAAAAAAAAGCTTGAATTTTTCGGAATTTTTAGTATGATGCAGTTCAGGATATTTTGAATAGAAGTTTAGTCTTCTGAGGGATGTTGTTCGTACGGGGCGATAGCTGGTTAACGGAAAAAACAATTTAAAAAAATATTTTTTTAACAATATACTGCTCCTTCTAAAATTAATTATTATTCCTCTTTCCACCCTAACTTAATAAGTAGGCAAATGAAAAGTTTTTAAATTATATATTCTAATTGAAAGCATCCAAAATTAGGGTTTTTCCTAGTGACTATTTAAAAGAGTATCAGCGCATTCTGAAAAACGTATACGTTCTTTAAATCGATTCAAATGCGGCTGCGAACCATCTTTGTAGAGATGCTAGTAATTGTCAAACGTATATGCGTTCTACTTGTTACATATTACTTATTATTTATTCATAATTGTTGTGTCTTTCTTATTGTTGTTCGGCTGTTTGTATCTTACAAAATTTTGTGTTTTTGTATATGTGATGATTATAATGGCTTGCAGTTGATCAATTCGTCGAGAACTGATAGAAGTGGAAAATAATCCAGTCTGTTTAAGACTCAATGAATAGAGTCAAACTCAAAATTCTACTTGACATTCATATACTTTCTGTAGATGTAGAACATTTGGATGGATAATTTAAAAACGTACATTTACTAAATTGCGCATCTACTTAATTTAATATTTATCAGGAAAAACCCTAATTTTGTGTGCTTTGGAATCTATAATTTTGAAACTTTTGAGCTACTTAAAACATTTATTTAAAAGAGTAGCCAATAATTATTTACTATCGTGTTTCAAAATAAGTTTTGCGGGTAAAGGAGAGGTTTTAGAACTTCATTTTCTTCAATTACGATATCATTCAACATAATCCAAAATACAACACGTTGGAGTAGTGTTCCCACCTATATTAATAGTCTATTCTGAGCAAGGAATCATTTTAACGCCCTCTAGCATCAAAACTATCGTTATTTGGGGTTTGTCACCCAATTAATTTCCCTCGTGGAAAAGGTGGATAATCATAAAAAGTACGATTTCCCTAATTCAAACATATTTAAACATTTGAGGTGGTGCTGTATGTTTTCCGGGTTTTCTTACAGCTGAAAAGTAAATACATCACCTAAAACATCAGTAAGTCGCCCCGAAGCGCCACGGCAAATAATAATAATAGCCGCCCTCTACCGGCACAGGCTATACCTTTGGGTACACTCAACGAGTGTTTTTGAGGGAGTATTATTATAATTATTATTATTATTTAAAAGTACTCGAGAAATATTTTTTAAGCGTTTCATAATAGGAGTTGGGGGAGAGGGGAGGGTATAAATTTTTTTGTAAACTAGCACAATATTATACAACTTCAGCTATACACTGAAACAAGGGTTATTTTTACGCCACCTAGCGCATAACTGTCAATTTTTTGGGGATGGCGCAATGGTAACAGTTTTTGAGAATGACATGGTTTACATCATATCAAAAATTTAAAAAAATCCAAATCTGCCAAAGTTTCGGTTATTTGACGTTCTTGTGTCGAGCTGATGAAATGAAATCAACTGTCAACTAGTCGCTGCTCTATTTCGTGAGTGGAAGCACTTCTTCAAACCACTACTCCTAGAAATGTAGCAGACTGAAACTTTGTGGGAGTAAAGCCGTAGACATAATGGAAGTTTTATGTAATAAGTTTTAAGTTTTGGGATTTTGGATATCAATTTTACAAATAAAACAAGATGCAAAACATAATTGAAAAATGAAGCTTGAATTTTATCAACAAGATTGTTTATGAGGCGTAATCAGAATAATAATGGCAATGATAGTTTCGCGTTAAAAAATATCCAAAATTATGAAAATTAAATCTAAAAACATAAAACTTCCATTGTGCTTCAGCCTTAACAGGACAATTCAATAATGTCAAAGTACTCCCCACTTTTTAACGTATCTCGACATTTATTTATTCTCAGGAAAGTTGAACAGATGAAAAACTCGTACAAGGAAATAAGAGATATAACCTGACATAAAAATAACTTGATTCACTTCGAAGAAACTTAGGTACGTTATTTCGGGGAATTTTTTGTAACAAATAAATCTTTAAAATACAGGATATAGCATAAAATAAAGAGCTGTCCTACCTCATTTCGATCATTTTCCAGCCTGTGCGTTGCACAATACAAAACATCAATTTCATATCACAATATCATTTGGAATCAACTCTTACTCCATTCGATAACTAGACATGCAATTGTTGCGCTTGCACCGATTACCGAATTGCGATAGTAAAAACCATACTAAATTACATTACCTATATTCCTGTTCATCGTATAACATTACCGAAAAAAGATACCCCACTCAACGTTTATTACGCAAAGGAATCCGCGTATCCTTTTGTGCGAGGAGCCTATCAGCAGATGGTTTGTTCTGCCTCGAGATATATCTCTACTCATTGTATTTACCTATTCGAGGCGGCTACCGGTTATTATTACGTTTGTTAAGGCCCAGAAAATGTTTTTGTTTGGGCCCGTGTATACATTTTGTTGGAAGCGGAGAAATGCAGTCGAGCGGGTGATATAGTAGGCTTTAAAGGAGAAAAATCTGTTTTGGCCTCCAGCTAGGTGGCTAATAATGCAGAAAAAAGTATAAAAATATTCTCAGTAGCAAATTGGAAATCAGCATGCAAGAGGAGTTTATATGTGCCTGCATAATCATCACGTTGGAAGAAGGAAACATTCTCAAATAATAATTGAAAATTGTTTTTTTCAATCGAAAACAACCTCCGATAACAGTTTTATGTTTCAGTCGCAGATGATTCCACGTCTGACTTCATGAACATCCTGTTTATATTTTCAATGGCACCAAAATAATCATCATTTCCCAGCAACAGATTTTAGGCAAATTAATGAAAAACTGATTATTCACACTTGAGAACAAACTGAAACAGTCGAATGTTGATCAAACATGATTTATGAATTATTGATCTTTCTTTTTATAAGGTTGGCGACACCGAGGCAGAACATTGTATCATTTCCTTAACATATTTTATTTAAAACTATATATTTGAGCCGGAATGCTTAGTTATGTCCTAAATTTTGCTCCGATCAAGTAACACAACCTAGATGAGTAATATTCAAATAGAACTGAGGGTAACATCTTTTAATAATGTTATCCCTCAAATCATGACATTATTGCCATGTCGCAATTTTTTAAGGATACAATAAGCACGTCAGCTAGATTTTGATATCTCGAGGCCTTAGTGTCACAAAGGCGTAACTACATTTTGAGATATTTTTCATTATCAAGTTTTTCAAATATTTGACATGGTCCCTGAATATCAAGTAGTTATTCATCTGAAAATATATATCCTATTCCGAACATTATGGTGGTTACAGATGAATTAGTAAATGAAATTAAGTTATTTCTGTTTTTCTCGAAATTGATAATCTGTAGTTACGCTTCTGTGACACTAAGTCCTCGATCTGTCGGGTAGATTCATGGCAACCAAAATCCAAAAATACTGTCTTGGATGAAATATATGACAATAAGAAGGCAGTTGAAACGTTCATTGCAGCTTGTTGGGAGCATGTAAAAACGATAGTAATTCCATCGCCGAACGGAGATTCTTCGTTGTCGATAGGTATAGTATTGTCAGTACGACAACGCTGCATTTGATATTTGACAGTACAATCATTTGAAGCTACCAGTGTCGTAACTATCGAGAAAGGGAAACCAAATTAAAAAAGATAAAAATGAATGAATTATGAAAAAATCATGTCAATTAGAGTATCGGCTGTTCTCAAAATCCTATGGATTATTTCATCATAATTTCAGGTTTCCATTCCATATTGGGTTTCCATTATTTCTATTTTATTGAACCTCAATATTTCTGTTAACAACGCACAACACTGCCGTTGGGGGGAAGATGTCCCTTACACACAAATCTTAATGCATGTACGGCGAGTTACTCATCTAGGTTATGTTATTTGATCGGAGAAATTTTGAAAAAAAAAATTGTAAGTGATCGTTTTGTAAATATGTGGAAAGCTATTGAAAGTTAACGAGCACGGCATTTCAATTTCAGAAAAAGAGACTATACCATAGTTCATGGCATCACACGTATTGAAAGGTAAGGGCTACGTCTTCCCCTAGCTCGCACAAGTCTCTGACTTCTGAGGGTTGCACGTAGGGGTTCACGGAACTGCGAAAAGAAGTGAAAACTAAGAACGATGTTGAATCTATTGAGGTAGGGGTCCATTATAATGTAAATATGGAATTTTGCTTCTGGGAATTGGCGGAATAATAATATTCCGTGCCGAATGGTTGACAATGGTAATTTGCCGAAAACATATGTGACTTTTTTTTCCATTTTTGTTTAGTATATGAACCACATAAAAACATTCTTTCCGTTCAATATTAACGATGAAACTGTAGATATTGAACAAATTATCATTGAAGATATTGAGAAAAAACTTCCATCCATGGATGACAATAAAGGTGCGGGCCTCGATGACGTTCCATCCTAGTTGATAAAGCACTGTGCTTGAATCTTTATTATTATTATTTTGTTCAATTTAACACTTCAGACTAGCTAACTGCCTCCACCATGGAAGAGTTGGTATATATCTGAACCGTATATTCTAAAATTCCGACAATAAGATGGCTGTCGAAAATTACCGTGATACCAGTGAGCTTTGCATTTTCAGTAAATTATTCGAATCCATAGTTTAGGATGGTCTATTTGGAAGCGTGAGGTCACTCATTGTGCAAAAACAACCCGGATTACTGTGAAAACTAACTGTTTGTTTATCAATAACAAAATATGTTCAGCAATTTCATTTACCAAAAAAATGCATAATTTTGAAATATTACATTGATGTGAAGAATCTGATTTTGCTTGCAAAATGTCTTTCAATTTAAACATCGACTATAATTATATCCAGAATATGTATCAAAATTAAGGTAGGAATTAAATCGAGTCAGAATTTCATGATCCGATCATGTTTTTATCGATTGAATAAACAAAGTGATTTTCCAACTCCTTTACATTCAAATATTTCGAAAACTAATTAACAAAATTTAATTTCTTTTGTTGTTCGATATTCAGGGGACAAATACCTGCTAAATGAATAGAATAGAAAAGAATAGAATAGAACTTTCATTAATCCATAAAAACCACATACATGGTGTTGGACAAGTCCAAGAGTTAAAAAACTAGCGTTTAAAACCAGTATAGGAGATATAAAACAAATATTCTAAGGATATATACACACATAGGTGAAGCAAGTATATCACATAGGTATATACATATACATAGGCACAAACATATAGACTGTTTTCAAAAATAAAAAAAAATGCACCTATGGATAATTGAGTAAAATAATACAACATATACAATATATAAATGTCGAATTAATAAACATATCTATGGATAATTGAGTAATACATTGAAATAATATAAGAATATGTGTAAGAGTAATGAAAGAAAAAATTATAAAAATGATATATGAAATGTACATTTTGGCCATCAAATTCATAATATGGGTTCTGCCACATGAGCATCATCAAAATATTCTGATAATGAATAATGAGCTTTCGAGTAAAGCAGATATTTCAGTTTTTTTTAAATGTATTTATAGTACGGCAACTTTTAATATAATTAGGAAGCTTGTTGTATAGTTTAGTGCTCGCATAAGAAGGTGATTTTTCAAATAAGGTTGTTCTGTGAGCAGTGGTCAGTAAATTATTCCCAGTTCTTGTTTTGTATTGATGATGGGTATTATTTTTTTCGAATTTTTGCTAATTTTTTCTGATAAGTATGCAACACTTTAAAATAAAAATGCAGCAAACAGTCAGTATTTTTTTGGTTTTAAATGTATCTCTGCATGAGTCACGTGGCTTCATATTGAACATCAATCTAATAATTCGCTTCTGGGCTACGAATATTCTGTTGACCTCGCTTGCATTTCCCCAAAGAATGATATGGAATGATATGGCAGAGTAGACAATTGCATAGTATACCTAAATTAAGATAGATTCGTGAAGCTCGTATCTCAATTGAGTGATGGCAAAGTATGACTTAGAGAGTTTTTTTGATGTTAACTCGATATGGTCAGACCACGAAAGTAATCTATCAATCGTCACACCTAGGAACTTTGTGGAGTGGTGAATATGGGAAAATTCATTGGCTAACTTGTTCTTTGTTGAAGAAAATGATTTTGGTCTTTCGAGAATTCAATATAAGTTTATTTGAGTTGCAGTAGGTTGTCATTTCTTCTATTGCCTGTTCAATGCCATTAGTCATATCTTCCATGGTAGACTCGGCTATACCCAGAGTTGTATCATCAGCAAAATTGATGAGGTGAAATCGATTACTGATATTCAATCGAAGATCATTGAGAAATGAGGTATCACTTGACATATCTTACCTTTCAAACATTTTGAGGGGAGCGGTCACGGCACTGAGGGATGAAATGTATTTCGGGTGAGTTTCATCGCAAACGATGTTCCTCTAGAAAAAATAAGTTGACATGTCCGAGTGTTCTTTTTCATAATCCGGTTCTGTCGACCTACAGAGCCGCTCTGCCGGTTTCGATTGCCATACCTGTATATGTATAGAGCGTGATTTGAATGTTCAGTAAATCTCATTAATTATACTGATTTTCAATGAAAATTGTATGTGATATTTCATACAGTAATCTTCACAGCGCTAATAACATAGGAATAATACAAATACTTTGATTGTCTGGCGATGATCCGAAGATAGTTATTCATTGTTGTCTACTTCACAAGTGGAATAAGCTTATTTGTGAAGAGTATTAGGACTACGAGCATGAATATGTTCAGACTTTACTGTTATTATTCCTTATATGGTAATATCGTAGGAATGTTTCATGACAATCATCGGTGATTCGTGTCAAGGACAAAATATTATTGAATTTCACTTTTTGTTATTCATTAGGCGCTGGCTCGGCAATTGATCTCATTTATTTTATCCTACGTTTCGCTCATCGTGAAATTATCTGTTTAGGATCACAGTGAATGACGAATTTTTGGTTGTGAGTCAACCTATATTGGGGCATTTTCATAGTCTTACTTGCTGTTGTTCGTGTATAATTGCATGAAAATGTAGTTACATTATTATATTATTATTATTATTATTATTATTATACATTTTCCTCACATTGTATAGGCCAGTTTCCTCATATCACACTATATAGAAAATGGACGAATTTATTTATCGGAAATTTAATGGGATACTGGTCAGTTGTGCGCAAGCACCTGTAAAATTAGAGAGCTATCCGTAATGATTTCGACAATTATTTTGTACGACAACATCTCTAGAAACGCCAATGAACTATGGAATTGTATACACTCTATAAACAATGACATAAATACAGCCTATGTTCTCGATCACATGCGCTTCTGGAGTACTGTCTCTTGTTCCATTCGCCGAGTGCAGTAAAAGCGAATTAATGATCGTCGTTGTTTAGTTTTCTTTTTGGTATATGTCTTAGTTGTTCACAAATTTTACAATCAATACCTACTTCCTGAGCATATACAAATAATATCAACATAACCATTGTCCTCCAGATAAGTGCCACTGAGAATAATGTTCCTATTTACAGACATTTGAGAAGCACTGGCAATCATGCACTTCCATGCGTCACCTGTCAGAAATCTACGTCACTCCGTCAGTTGTCAGTTTATTGATTGATAGTGATTGAATTACTTGCAATAATGTGTAAAGTGGTTCTATGTTGACTTTTATCGTGAATCTATACCGTTGAATATGCCAGTGTCTACCTCTCGCGAATATGGTGATTTGTTTATAGATCACTCGAAACCAACAGTGGAACAGTTACCGCGTAGTGTTATATCTATTCCACACCACCTGCAGACCTGCATCAGTTCAGTCCAACGTTTCATGAAAAAAGAATCGAAAGAGTGGTTCTATAGTAGACTTGTTTACATCCAAAGTGCGGCGTGTTCTCACTTTTATAAACTTTTTTCTCAGGATCACAGTAGTTATACATTTATTGAGTTATTTTTGGTAAAACTCCGTTAACTTATGCTATCAAAAAACATTGTTTTGGAAATCACGTTGTTTGGTATCCAAAACATAAAATGCAAGAAACATTTTTGGCGGTGGGAGATATGGGCCCATTTTTGAGTGATGACAGGCATTTTCTAGCACACATTCCTACCGTGAAAAAAACAGTAAAAACACTCAATTTTTAATGTCAAACCTTATTCGTTAAATGACATATGTGGTTGAAGTGTATGTGCATAAATAATTATACAGCGTTTCCACATGGTGTTTCTAGATATGATAGAAATACTACATCAAACAAATTTTTCTTGATAAAACTCAATAGATTTAACGTTTATACATGTTGTCCAAAAAAATTGTACAGCTCTTGCAATTATTATGCTGAATTACCATAAACTTACCTACTGTTCCTACTTGAAGATCAAGAAAATCACAGGCAAATTTGCGGAATGTCGGCCGTATGCATAGGCCTTTTTTGTACAGAATTTTGTATAATATATTTATAATATATTTTTTTATAATAATATTTAGAACATAAGATTTATGAAATTTTCAATTTGGTCTACAATATGTTGGCACTCATTAATTTTTTAATAAAAAGCAGTAAATAGCGAGCAAAGCGGAGCATATTTTTTTTAATTTTATTTATGTAAAGGGATTGCAGTCAACTTGAATAGCAAGCTCGATAGCAAGGTAAGCTTATGTAAGATTAGAATTATATCTTTCTATTGGATAGCGAGCAAAGCGAGGTTTGTTTCTGGATTGAAAGTAAGCTTTTGAGCTGATTCTATTCTATTGTTTAAGTTTATTTTTAAAATTGTAGTAATGGCGAAAATGAAACAATTGAAAATATAAATGAAGGAGAATTATTTGCTCATATTTTAATTCGAATAGTCGGTGGTACAGATTCCAAGTAACCAACTTACCTACCGCAAGAATGGAAGTTACAAAAAACGAGGTTATGTGTGCTATTATAACAAGGTGAAATTTTTGTGTGGAACAGTTGTTGTTGATGTCTGAAAAAAGGATCAACATGAAGAAGAAGGCGTTTTGTGTGACTTTCAATCAAAAAATAAAAGACAACAACGCTGAAACTAGATTGTTGAAATAGTTTATTCTGCAAATCAATTGAAACATTTTCTGTATGATACCTCAATCAAATAATTACAAAGTAGGTAGCTGCAGCTCTTTGACGAGTAATTCAATCCCAATATAGTCTGGAGTAACCGAGCAACTCCTCAACTATATACAGAGTTAGTCAAATGTATGGACCCGCCTATTCTTCTCAATTAATATAAGAGTTATTAGAAAAAATTGGTATGAAAGTTGAACGGTATTTCACTCTGCATCTTCATGTGGATTCAAATTTTTTTTGTTTTTTTTTGGTTGTGCTATTGGTGGAGTGATGTCATGGGCAATTCTTTCAAACAGATCCATATGTCATATTTGGTATCGTTAGAAAGCTTATTTTTTCTGATTTCAGTAGTACGAGTATTATATCAACTCTCTTGATAGATACAGTGTGTTTCGTATTTTTGTGTCCACCTCTGTAATTCTCTTACCAAGATTTGTTGAAAAATGTACTTTATTGGGGAATGTAGCCAGACAAATATTCTAGCGATATGGAAATTTGAGTCAGACAGAGGCATACTTGAATTTCAATAAAAACATATTTTTTTTATATGCTATATTACTTAACAGTTGTTTCATTAACAAATTTCACGACTATTCGACTTTTTTGTTCAACAGGTATACGAAAATCAATACCAAAATTTTCACGACTTGACTTGACGAAATGGCAACATGAAACACTCCTTAAGGTCTCATCTAGTCGAGACGTTACGTTTTTTTATCTTAGATCACGGGTTCAAATAAAACATTTGTTTTCAGAACTTATAAATAAATGAGAGCGCCGTTCTACATACGTCGTCCGGTAACTTCTTTTTTTCATAAAAAATAGTAATTCTCTGAATTATTGAAATAAATTATTGAATAATAATATTAAAATTTTAATAATAACTTTTTTTTCTCTGACATATTCACGAAATATTCAGGATGAGGGCACTTGAAATATTCAACAAATTTTTCTTGTGAAATTTTCCAATAGTAAAATAACTAATATTATACCTACGTAGGCCGCTGTCTGATTTGTCTGGCTTCATCCTTTCATCCATTCATCCTTTCATTTGGCAGAGACAGGACAATTATAATGTTGTCCGACCTACCCTGTCACTGATGAGAGGCAATAAACCTCGAAACATACTTGTCTGCAGGTGGTCATTCCCAGCCAAATGAAGGATAATCTCCTGTTTAATTACAAGACAAGCACTTGCAACTGGGTCTTCTTGGAAGAACGTTGCACAAATATCTGTCAGATGTAGTTCAATGTCCGTCGTGGTATTAGCCAGGGAAGTAGTTGTTTTCTGACAGATGTTTGCCTTTTATTTTCCACTTGGTGGAAACGCTAAGAGAGAAGGTACTCCGTATTCTTTCACAATGTTGATACCTCTCTGGTACAATATATTCGAACTCGTTTGAGTGTTTAAAGAAAATAGTATTCTATTTCCAAAAGTTTGACAAACTGTCATTTCGTTATCGATTAAAATAATAAGGCAAAATTATGGGGTCATGAACTCAATGAGACCTTCATAAAGAGGTATGGCACGACCCCGTTTCCCTATTCAAATTTTGAGAATTGTTCACTCCCCCGGCTACAGGGTTATAGCTACGGGGGTAAAAAAAAGTGAAAATTAGTTCCCATTCAAATCATATATCGACGTGTTCGAGCTTTTTTTAAATTTTTTTATTTGAAGTGCTACAAATTAGGGTGGAAAGTTTCCATTGGCCCTCCCTGTATAAGTGACTAACAGAGCTGAACAAAAAAATACGAAATATACTGTATCTAGAATCGAGAATTCACAAAAAAATCTGATGAAATCAATTCGGTAGCTGAAACTTCATGTGTTGCGATTGAAGGTGTTTTTGTAATCCAACACGATATGCAAATTTCAGTCCGCTGAAAAATTGAAAACAAATAGTTTGATATTTCAGCATTGACCAATTAGTATTCCAGTTAGGATATTTGATGAAAAAACTGCTCAATACATTTTTCTCTTTCTGAAACTGCATCAATTGAAGTTTATTTCGTTTTTGCAATAATGTGTTTGTGTAAATTCGACATTATCTGTAGTGAAACACACTGTCGAAAAATTATTGAATTCGTTGCAGAGAACGATAATAATAATTCATGATAATAATACAATATCTTCCAATTTTGCTATAGAAATTGAAAGATGATAAGTTTTTCACAGGAAAATCAATAAACTGTGCTGGAGATTATCAAATCATTGAAAAGAATAATAGTGAGGACGTTGATATTGAATTATTGGAATGTTTATAGATTCGAACAAATTATCTGTTATAAAAAAACAAAATGTACACGTGGAATCTAAGTAATAATCATCTACATATATATTCGAAGATTTGTTGAGAGATTATACAGGTAGTAAATCAAATCATAAGACTCTTGAGTTTCAAGACTGATCACAAAGAAAGGACAATCCACATAAAAAAGAACACGGAATATTCGAACGATTTGGTGTATTTTAAAAAAACTACGAATGAACAGAGAATATAAATAATACCCATCAGATGAAAATACTGTAGATATGGGACCAAATTCCAAATTGGGGTTCTTATAGCTGGTTACTTCATTATTATTTGAAACCATTGAATTTTAAAGAACGATTAAATATAGTTTTTTCATTGGGTGCTAAAATTTCGTTACCGTATTTTCTTTGGATGCCTTCACAACAATCATAAACATTCTCATTTTAAAACCATTGAAGCTTAATAAACACATTTAACTCCTTCAAATCCTTTCTGCTTCAGAAAGCAACCTTCAAAATAAAAAACAACAATCTCCTAATCCTCTTCCATCAATACTTCAGATATATTTTATTGTCAAAGGAATTTGCAAAATAAATTCATTCATTCCATGTCTACCTCCCAACAAAAACTTTCAAGTGTTTGGAAGCAGGAGAATGAGAATTAAACGTATCAATTACTACAGAAATGTGATACCATTCGAATGCGGTATCCCAAAATACTACAATAGACCAGTGCGTCCTTGTTCAACGTACTGGTTTCGGATATTCCATCCTTTACGAAATGTCTGAAAATAGAAAATCGCTTCTTTTGTTCGAATAATAGCAAAACTGATATAAGTAGGTCCTATCAGATTGAAGATAAGTTGTTTTATTTCAGTAAATGGAACAATACCGGAAACACAAAAGGTTTTTTGTCAGAGACTGGCCCCGAGCATTCGGAAAAATACAATATCGTCGAGTTTTGTTGATTGTTTTCTTCAAGTGGACAATTTCGGAGTCCTTTTACAGGGTGGGTTAATTATATGTGAATAAGTAAGTTTCAGGAATCTCACAGTTTAGTTCCGATGCATCCAGAATTGCTGATGGGATTTACCGCATACAATTTTTGTGACAATTCCATATCATATCAAATATTGTACGATTTGCCGTGAAGGCGAGTAGATGGGAAACCCGAGCTATTTTCATTGAAAATCTTGGAGCCTAGGTCCCAAAAAAATCCACTGGCTATATGTGATTGTTGTTAAAACAATGAACACATACGGTGCCATTGCCTGGTGGCCGAAAACTTCACAGCGAACGACCCAGGTGGACCTGTCTTGGCTCGTATCGATCAACTTCTAAGCTGGTATCAAACTGCCAGAGAGGACTCCCCTCAATAGGAAGAGTCAACAGTATGTCTTTTTTCTGGATTCCTGGCCATTCCGTTATGAAGGGCAATGAAACGGCCGACCTTCTTGCATGAGAAGGTGCCGCCAGTAGGCTCATTGGACCAGAATCTGCCATTGGCATCTCACCAAGTTTTGCCAAATATACATTGAGCACCTGGACAGGTTTATAAGGTGAAGCTGAATTTATATGGTGAAATATGAGTTGATATGGCCACAATAGACCCTTACGTCCTAACCTTACATAAAGCCAACTTTGGCGGAGAGTTTGACACGACGTTGCGCCCACACGAGTGGTTGGCATTCTCAAGAGAGAATTTCTGTATTTGACAGGTGTGAAGATAGCGGCCAAAGATAGCGGCTAATATTTCCGAAATCACCCGAACGCTTCAAGCAGTGGCCAATCAATTTCTAATTTATTTGTACGAAATATAAATAATTGTTCCATTGAGTTTTATTTAATTATTGAGTCAAAAATGGGTGAATCAATATTTTGGCCTGATAAAAATACAAGGAATTATAGTTATGTATTCTCAATTACGTCGACAAGATATTACGAATAGCATTTTGTTGTAAAAAAATCATGCAGCGGGTGTACTCTGCAACTATTTCATTAAAATGCTAATGTTTTGTGAAATCGTCGTCGGAGCATAGACACATTTCGTCAAAATGTTGCAAGTCGCTCCTTCTCTACTCTACGATGAAAAATTTCGACTTCCCGAGTGAGCCAGGGGGTCGTTTACCAACCCTTATATTGAAAATTCAAATTCTGGAAGAAATCGTCGCCGGAGCATGAACAAATTTTGTCAAAATATTGCAAATTACTTCTTCTTTACTCTCCGATAAAAAAATTCGACTTCCCGAGGGAGCCAGGGGGTCGTTTACCAACCCTTATATTAAAAATTCGAATTCTGGGAGAAATCGTCGCCGGAGCATGAACAAATTTTGTCAAAATATTGCAAATTACTTCTTCTTTACTCTCCAATGAAAAAATACGACTTTCCGAGGGAGCCATGGGGTCATTTACCAACCCTTATATTTAAAAATTCAACCTTTGAGAGAAATCGTCGCCAGGGCATAAACAAATTTTGTCAAAATATTGCAAATTACTTCTTTTTTACTCTCCAATGAAAAAATGCGACTTTCCGAGGGAGCCATGGGGTCATTTACCAACCATTATATTTAAAAATTCAACTTTTGAGAGAAATCGTCGCCAGAGCATAAACAAATTTTGTCAAAATATTGCAAATTACTTCTTCTTTACTCTCCAATAAAAAAATTCGACTTCCCGAGGGAGCCGGGGGGTCGTTTACCAACCCTTATATTAAAAATTCGATTTCTGGGAGAAATCGTCGCCGGAGCATAAAAAAATTTTGTCAAAATGTTGCAAATAACTTCTTATTTACTCTCCAACAAAAAAAAATACTTCCCGCGGGAGCCAGGGGGTCGTTTACCAACCCTTATATTTAAAAATCGAATTCTAAGAGACATCGTCGACGGAGCATAAACAAATTTTAACAAAATATTGCAATTAACTTTTTCTTTACTCTCAGATAAAAAAAATTGACTTCCCGAGGGAGCCAGGGGTTCGTTCGCCAACCCTTATATTTAAAAATTCGAAAATGACCACTTGGTTCCCTCGGGAAGTCGATTTTTTTATCTGAGAGTAAAGAAAATGTGAATTGCAACATTTTGACAAAATTTGTTTATGTTCCGGCAACGATTTCTCTCGGAATTCGAGTTTTTAAATATATGGGTTGTTAAACGACCCCCTGTCTCCCTCGGGAAGTCAATTTTTTTTATTGGAGAGTAAAGAAGAAGTAATTTGCAATATTATGACAACATTTGTTTATGCTCCAGCGACGATTTCTCGCAAAAATTGGATTTTCAAATATAAGGGTTGGTAAATTACCCCCTGGCTCCCTCGGGAAGTCGAATTTTGTTATCAGAGAGTAAAGAAGAAGTAATTTGCAATATTTTGACGAAATTTGTTTATGCTCCGGCGACGATTTCTCGCAAAAGTTGAATTTTTTAAATATAAGGGTTGGTAAATGACCCCCTGGCTCCCTCGGAAAGTAAAATTTTTTGGTTGGAGGGTAAAAAAGAAGTAATTTGCAACATTTTGACAAAATTTGTTTATGCTCCGGCGACGATTTCTTCCAGAATTCGAATTTTTAATATAAGGGTTGGTAAACGACCCCCTGGCTCCCTCAGGAAGTCGAATTTTTTTATCGGAGATTTCTCGCAAAAGTTGAATTTTTTAAATATAAGGGTTGGTAAATGACCCCCTCGGAAAGTAAAATTTTTTGATTGGAGGGTAAAAAAGAAGTAATTTGCAATATTTTGACAAATTTTGTTTATGCTCCGGCGACGATTTCCCGCAAAAGTTAAATTTTCAAATATAAGGGTTGGTAAATGACCCCCTGGCTCCCTCGGGAAGTAAAATATTTTTATCAGAGAGTGAAGAAGAAGTGATTTGCAATATTTTGACAAAATTTGTTTATGCTCCGGCGACGATTTCTCGCAAAAGTTGAATTTTTTAATATAAGGGTTGGTAAATGACCCCCTGGCTCCCTCGGGAAGTCGATTTTTTTTATCTGAGAGTAAAGAAAGAGTTCATTGCAATATTTTGCCAAAACTTGTTTATGCTCCGGCGACGATTTCTCTCAGAATTCGAATTTCTAAATATAAGGGTTGGTAAACGACCTCCTGGCTCCCTCGGGAAGTCGATTTTTTTTTTATTGGAGAGTAAAAAAGAAGTAATTTGCAATATTTTGACAAAATTTTTTTATGCTCTGGCGACGAGTTCTCGCAAAAGTTGAGTTTTTAATATAAGGGTTGGTTAACGACCTCCTGGCTCCCTCAGGAAGTCGAATTTTTCATCGGAGAGTAAAGAAGGAGAGATTTGCAACATTTTGACGAAATGTGTTTATGCTCCGACGACGATTTCACAAAACATTAGAATTTTAATGAAATAGTCATAGAGTACACCCGCTGCATGATATTTTTACAACAAAATGCTATTCGCAATATCTTGTCGACGTAATTGAGAATACATAACCAAGTATTATAATTCCTTGCATTTTCATCAGGCCAAAATATTGATTCACCCCTTTTTGTCTCAATAATTAAATAAAACTCAATTATTTATATTTCATACAAGTAAAATAGAAAATGATTGGTACGCCACTGCTTGAAGCATTCGGGTGATTTCGGAAATACTAGCCGCTATCTTTGGCCGCTGTCTTCACACCGGTCGACAGCTACTCACTTATTACACAAGACTCTTCCAGGATGCAATTGAAATCCAGAAACACCACAACAACTTCAACAGAACCAAGGACCACATCTGAACAGAGATTGGCTACCAGTTCTCAAAAATACTGCATTAGCTCCTTACCCACCTAAAAAAAGTATGAATGACTCGATTATGTTACCTAATGCTATGGACCAATCATTGATAAGAATATCAACTCACAAATACCTATTGCGCCAACTAATGTCAAATGTTAATCAATCGACAGTGAATTGAGTAGTTGTCAAATAAAAAAATCTGTCTTGAGAATGCCAACTACAGTAAAACTTGCAATCCAGACGATGGAGATCTTCGTCAAGGAAGATCCAAATTCCGACCAATTCTGATGCCATCATATAGCCTGGTATAAGCCCGACTTGAGGGAGAACTATAGATCTGAGCACTGGAATTATTGAAAGCACGCAGAACGCAGCATTCATAACGACGAGCATTAAAGGAAAATACCCCAAGAGACAAAGAAATTGGACAGGATCAAATGTTATAAAGAAGATCAATGATTCTGGGCATATTTATAATACAAAGCCTGAATAATATTTTCAAAAAATAGATTACCGTGAACTGTAACTTATGTGTTTCTTTATTTGACTCAGAACATTTTCTGACATTAAAATAGGAAATGCATTGCAAATCCGTTTATGGAGAACTTTGATCAGACCGATATGATTCAATGGTCGTAGTGAGCAGTAGTTGTTTTCCATTGGAGATTTGTCGACGAATATACCTATTGTATGGGTTAAAGCGGAAGACTGGATTACCTCATTCATCTTTCAAAAAGAATATTTTGGTTTAGGTATTTAGCAGAATCCTAGACCATGACATATGCCTGAAATATTGACTCCATGACTGACCGTTATTGAAAATACTATCGTTTTTTTTTTTATTTTAAATATATAGATATTGATTTTACAAAAGCCGAATTTAGATTTTTTATTAGCACTATGACTGTGACCAAATTATTAATGAATCTATGATGGTTTCAGTTAATTTTAAATAGTTTCAATTTTGCGAAACCCAGAGTTCAACTTTCATATAAATAAAAAAACATTTCAAGAGATTTTGGCATAGAGTGTGATCGAAATTATTTGTGCGCGCCAGAAATTTAAGTATTTGTAATGAAATCAGAAATTTCTATGGTATATGGGCATTACGAAAGCTATGGAAGCTATATAATCGAAAATGTATAATATCCAAAGGCAATTCTGGGTACTTGTGCACAGGGTAGAAATAGAAATAGATAGGTGACCGTATGTGGATGACGAAGTTGTATCCGCAGGTTCTTTTTAGTGCAACGGAAAATGAAAATAGGAATTTGCAGAAGATAAGAGGGCTGATGGAATCTCCTGAATCACGCCCGTTCTGAAGAAAACCCACTCTGCTTAGACTCTAACTTCTTGTGGCATCAGTTGTCCGATACTCGCTTCGATGGCCATTGGTCGAAGTGTCGGTTCTTTCATAGAACATTTCTGCTCGCTTGTATGCTTATTTCGTGAGTACCCCCGATCTTTCGATGAACTCCTGGAAATTTCTCACGAGATTTTCCTATGGGATGGTATCTTCCCCAGTTTAGCTAACATCCAAAGTTGTTTGTCTTCATGTGAGCAAGAGTTTCGCATTCAAGCAGTTTGTTGGGGAGTTGTTCCATTCTACTCATCTAAAACCCTGCATGATGTAGATGATTCCTCAGGTGGCAGTACTATCCTTCTGAGAAAGTTCGGGCTCAGACGGAGGAAGCCATTAGATACCCGGTCGGTGGCCCCACCCCACTTACCGTACTACCTGAGGCATTCTCTCAGCAAAATTAGTTTTCAGTTCGATGTCCCACAAACGGGATATACCTGCATAATAATTCGCTATTGTAGCTGTATCTATGATGCAAGAGGCAAAAGAACGGCGCGCAAGCAGAGAATGTACCTATATGTGTTTAGATATTCAGGCATCAGTGCTTAGAGCAATCTGTCATACTAAACCAAGCTCTGCACTTGACTAAGAATGCGAAGATACCATTCTAAATGAACTGATTTTCGACATAACTGCATATGAATGTATATTGGGAGTAATTCTGAAATAAGAATATCTCAAGTACTATTGTTATTTTCGTAGACAAAGTACTTATTATTGTGTTTTGCAATCACAGTTGAATACCAAAGCATGATATTCAAAAAATATAAACGGTTTGAAATAGGATATTCCTCTGTAACGAATAGAGTTTCCTTATAGTTATCGATGATTAAAGCTGACTTCAGTCACTCCGTAGGTGCGATAGCATATAAGAAAATCATGAAATTCTGATAAGCTTAGACCTTAATTTAATATGTTATTTAGTATACGCTGAGCCACGGTAGGTAGCAAGTTTTTTAATGTTTGAGTTTGTCAGAAAATCATCCAATATCTCCAATACGATTTTACAAAGGTGGAGAAAATTATCCAGAAATATGAACATGACTGAAAATTACAGAAATTGCACAATTCTGAAGTATTGTATATCCAATTATTGTGGAGTAAGGACCTACACCAGATACATCCCAAAAAAATAGTGATATGTCTGAAGCTTTGCTCATTTATTGGAGAACTTTGTAATATGATTCCGCTATATGGACATAATCGATATATGAAATTTCAATCGCTTTTCCATTTCATCTACCAAAAAGTCACTATTTTACACATATACTCACTAATACCATTTGTTTATCTAACAGACTCAAACTGTCTTCCTCTGTTTGGAGTATCATGCTTTCTCGAGTAAGTACATACACTACATATATCCCAAAAACATGGGGATATGTCTGAAGCTTTGCTCATTTATTGAAGAACTCTGTTATACGATTTTGCTATATGGACATAATAATCGATAGATAATACACTATATGAAATTTCAATCGCTTTTCCATTTCATCTACCAAAAAGTCACTATTTTACACATGTACTCACTACTACCATTTGATTTACCTAACAAACAGACTCAAACAGACTCAAACTGTCTTCCTCTGTTTGGAGTATCATGCATTAATTAACATTTATTGTCCTCATCACCATATTCAAAATACGCCCGCCACTGGGTTTGAAAAGTAATTAAAAATGGCTCAATCGTCCCGTTTTATACCTTTATCCGTTTGCCGAACCAAACGTTGGATGCTTGGAATAGTATTCTTTAGTTTCGACAACGCCAAGAGAGTCGACGTTCCGTGAACTTGAACTATTGAAAGTCAGATGTCGCCACAGGACCCTCTCAAAGTAATACGCTAAATTCATTGGAAATGGCACATGTTTCGAGGTAAAAAACCTTAGTCACTATTCATTAATTGTATGTATGTAATTTAAAAAAAATCTTAATAGTATATGCCTCTTTTTTCATCTTCTGGTACCTTACGAAATGATGTATGCATCTAGAAACACTCCCAGAGGCAATGAGTTCCATTGCTTCCTTGCGCTTCGTTGAAAGAACGTGCCTTTGCAAAAATTCACTCAAGGCGGATTTATCGGATTCATAATGAACAATTTAATGCATATGTGTAATTTTAATGTGAAATTCATAAAATTTCAATACTCAGATTGATATGAAACCATTTACCCGTTTCATAATTTATAATTCCTAATTAATAGTTCCTAGTGAGAAATCACTTATAAGTCGAATTGCTTTTTATTGACAAAATCTGAAAGGTTATGTTTGGGAGCTGCACTCATAGAAATATATTATACCTATGAAGGTATATAATATATATTTCTATGGCTGCATTCCATACCTACTTGTAAATAGTATGTTGATCAATTTTTTTAACAATTTACAAACTACCATCAGTTAATTTCAACCGTATTTTTGTGTAAATTAAATGGTCTACTGTTCCTGTTATGTGATAATAGCGCATCAATTATTATAAATAATTATTACTTTTACTGCAGTATTTAAAGTATTACAAGGCAAGGCGTTAATTGAAATAATGTATACTTTTTCGCTTATAACTAGGTACTTTGCAGAGTGTAAATGATTATTTGCCATTTATTATTTTCAGAGTAACTAGGTAGAATTTTTTTTTGATAAAGCACACACTTCAAGTTATTGCTCATTGCTGATATCCTGGTTAGATTGTCGTCCCTATAGGCCGTGATATAGTATAATCGAATAGATTTTTTTCACCATTCGAATCGCCGTTCTATCAATATAATTTTATCCTGAATGACAGACATTTTCTCACAATTTCAGCTTCAATTTACCATTTCACTGTCTGCTATACTGAAATGTGCGTAAATATCAAATGTAGAATTCATTATTGTGGAAGTCACAATACGAATTTGTCATGTAGGTTCACTAATTGACTTCTTCCAAACAAATCAGATTTGCAAACGATTCATTTCATCACTTCACAAAATAACTATATAATATAATAATACCCTATACTTACCGGCAATGGCGTGAATGATACACTGATCCGTAAATAAGCGTATTAGAACGTCTTCCCGAGCTCGCACAAGTCTTTCGAAGAATTCTGAGGGTTGTGCTCATGAGGGTGCAGGTGTGTTTATAAATGTTGCGATAACTATTGGAATAACATGTCATTCACCTGTACATTACAAGAGACGTCTTGTTTTACTAGAAGAGTCGATCTTGTATTATCTATATATAATCAGTACTTCGAGAATAATTTTACCTATGAAACCTCCACTTTCTATTTGGGTAATTAGTTTCATTTGGTTATAACTCTCCCACTCTTCGATAACAACGTTTGAAAGTTTAAAATGTATTAATAACTTTGCCAAGATATTTGTAACAAAAACGAGATCCTTTCTGATTCTCAATGTGGATTCAGAGAAAACATCAACCGAAGGAGCTGTTTATTATAAATGTATTATAATATTTTTGGACTTAGCTAAGGCAAACACCGTCAATCATGACATTCTCTTTCAGCGGTTGTATGGCAGACAGGAAATTATGGTCCGATTTGATTCAAACTTGATAAGTGGTGGTTTTCAGGGTCGGAAATTTTAAATTTTAATTTAATGAATAAATAAATTTTAAAATGCAAAAAAACAAGATGGTGGCTCCAAGATGGCAGACGAAATTTGTAATTATGGTCCGATTTGAATCAAAATTAGTATGTGGGGATTTTCAGGGTCAGAAGTTATTATTTTTTTGTCGATACAAAAAACAAGATGGCGGGTGAAACGGACCATAATTACAATTTCGTCCGCCATCTTGGAGCCATCATCTTGTTTTTTGCACTACAAAGAATTTATAATTTCCGACCCTGAAAATCACCACTTATCAAGTTTGAATCAAATCGAACTATAATTTGATATTCTGTCCGCCATTTTGGAGCCGCCATTTTTTTCCTCAGAAAAATTCCATAATGCATTGCCACCGAATTAATGTCAAATTAGCTTGCAAATGAAGTATCATATTTTGGAATACGGGTCAGTTGTTTTTCCCGCAAGAGGGCGCCAAAATAGAAAGTTAGGTAGCGAAAATTGACATGGCTGAATTCCCTATGAAATTACCTTTTTAATGATGTGTCACACTTACTACTTTCCCTATTCAAATCGTTTGGGTGACCAAGGGGTGGGGGGAGAGGTATGACAGTTGAGGTTATGATAGGAAGATGTCCCCTTTGGATTAAAAATCGACATGCTTTTGCATTTTCTTCAGAACACATGTGTTTTGAAAACGAAACAGATCGAATATCTGTTTCGTTTTCGGTGCCCCACCCTGTATAACTGATGGCTAAGCAATAATCTATTGAATCTCAACATAGACAAAACTGAATTTATAGTTTTTACATCAACAAAAATAATCCAACCTGATGAGAATTTCATTATAATTCACAAATCTACATGTACAGAAAACTAAGGGGGAATCGTTTGCATATTGTGTCCGGGGCTGAACTGATGAGCGGGATGAACCGTGAAAATAGTATGCAGCACACTTGTTTTCGATTATCATTTGGTAGTTGTAACGGAAAGTATTGCAAAGTTTATTCTTCTAAAAAAAACTTGTCAAGCAATGGGCTGAAATGATTCGGCAGTCGTAGGGGCTGTTGAATTATTTTCTATTCTACGCTTGCCGACACCCTATCGTTTAGGGAATAAGCGAAAGACTCGATTATTTTTCATCATTTTTCATTTTGAAATTTATTAATTTATTGCCTTTCGTCAAGTACACACAGTTCCACATGAAAAATTTTTGAATATTTTTTACGATAAAATGAGGATAGAGATTTACGTTGAGTGAGTTGATCGAGGATTTGTGTAATTTTAACCTGCTAAAGATTGGGGGTGTCAGCTTTTTTGAATCTAGGTCTTTATATATTTCTGTTGTTATTTGAGATTATTCTAATGGCTCACTTTCGTAATATGAAAATGTTCTCCGCGTTTACAAAGTTACCCCAAAGTTATGTTACATTGTTGATGTGAGAAGAAAGAAAGCATAATATGCCGATAGGAAATTATCAAAGGTGACAAATTTCTTCAGTTGTCTGACTAAAATTAGATATCTGTAAAGCTTCGAGCTCAATTCTTTCAAGAAAATGAAACTTCCAACGGAAAGTTTATAGAAGGGGGACATTTCCAAAAGTATTTGAAACGTCCGCGTTCTGTTGTTTTATTGGTGTTCCACATGTCATATCACATGACGTTATTGCGCCAATATTTCCAGAAAATCGGAAGTGAGCCCAAGACTTCTTGCTAATGCACTGTGACACTCATAAATCAAACCATCGCATCATCTCATGCGATCGAGACTAGCATTTTCGTCTTTCCAGATACGAGCAGCCCCTTCATACTTCATAATACAAAAACAACCAGTTTTAGAATATATATCCGATGACTGATCATTATATTTGTAATTACAGGATGTGCGATTCTAAGAAAAACTGTATAAGAATGTTTCGTATAGTCTGATTGGAAGTCTATCAATTCAGGATGATGTGCGAACTGAATGTGGAAGATATGGAATATAATCTCATCAATTTAGTTTTCTGGTATGATTTTTAGTTGTCAGAATTTTGCATGTCACTGGTAGTATTTCATATAATGTTGATGTTAATCAATCAATTAAATTTCACTAATTTCATTTATTCATTCGATAACATGACTCTCGCTGGAAAGCATTAAGTTGACAATCTGGGACCACGTAAGGCTTGTGGCATGACCGTGATAGATTGAGAGATAGTTCCTAGTCCAACTATATTTTAATCAAACCAAGGCAAGCTTTTGATGAAGAAAACATTGAAATTTTAAGATTTTTATTACCAAGCTCAAGCCTCATCATACCAAACTTCCTTTCAGTCATAAGTCCAACCTACACTAAAATGATATTTGGAATTTTCATTTTATACTATTGAACAACTGAGATAAATGAATGATGAATAAGTGGTTCAGAATTGGGTATCATGTGATTATGGTCTAGAATAAGTTTTATAGAATGTTTACCAAGAATATTTCCTTTCCTGAAAATGAGGAGCAGTACGGAAATATGTGAGTAAAAGTTGTATACTAGAAAGGGGGGATAATAAACTAATATTTCACAGATGGGACGGTAGGAAAATCGAATAATAAAAAACTGCGTGTGAACATGAGTATAATATGTAAAATAAAATCAAAAAAATACATAACTTGTTTGCAGATCGAGATTATCATCAATTACTCAATGTTTGAGGTTCAACTATTCAGGCACATCAAAGACCTAATAGCTTCATCACTCAATCTATTTCGTGTTTTGGTCACAGTTGATGATGCTCTGGAAAAGTATCTTCCATTGGAAGCCTACCTTGTTGTTTGTTTAAAATTGTTCTTTCCGTTAACCAGCTATCGTCCCTCTACGAACGACAGTCCTTAGAAGTCGGAATTTGTGCGAGTCAAGGATTAACGTGGTCTTACCTTCAATACCTAGCACGTCGTTTCAGGTATAGATGTCTTTAGCCATTTTTGACAATTTTGGGAAAACGTTTTGATGGCATCGCCACCAATCTAGAGTATCTTCCCATCCTTCAGCCCTTGGTATTTCTGAAATCTGAATCAAATTCATTTGTATTCACTGTGCATAATTTCGATACTCTTGAACTTGTTATCAGTATTGGAAGTATAAGAACAGTAGTAAATTCAATCAGAGCATAGGAAGAAAAGCTAAGCTAGTCTTGAAAAAGCTTGAAAATAGCCTGAAACCAAGCCACGCTTACATTCGTGAAATTCAAGCCAAGTCAAGCTTTCCATTTTTGAAAGCTTGACTCTCAAGCCCAAGCCAAGCTTTTTTGTTTAAAGCCAAGCTACTTGGCTTGGTGAAACACTGAATATGATAAAGAAAACCAAAATAGTCAACTGGTTATATTCTGTCAACCTTATTGAGTTTAAAACGGCATAGAATCAGACAGAGAGGCGGAAGAAGAGGAAAAGTTAGAGGGAATTCTATATGACCGAAACACAAGTATGCCTTTTCTCTAGAAAGGCAGATATTACAGTGACCAGCGTAATTATGTCGGGAGAATCCATACCAGCAGCAGTATTTTTCTATGGAAAAATTATGTGAGGTGTATTGCCAGAAGCACCTCTCAAATATTTGCCAAGAGCTATTTCATTCCCTGTAAACTGGTTATGATTTACTAGGCCCAGATCCTCCATGTCCTGGACCACTGTTCGCATATATGGAATGCAACCCCTAATACACTGAAACTTTCAGATTTTGTTCTAAAGAGACCCATCAAAATCGTTAGTGATGCTTCGCTAACGAACTCGATTTCTTCTCTGTACTAACGCAGAAAGGTTAGCGATCTGTTTCTGTTCCAAATATATTTTCATTGTATCAGTAGCCAAACATCTTTTTCCCTGGGGTTTTTCCAACGAACGGCAATACATTGCATCTCAATGTCTCGGCAGGTGTACCCTGAGGCATACAATATTCAAAAATTCCAAATGAATACCATCTGATACCACCTTTCTCTTGGCTTTCATGATGTGATGTGATGAACATCACAGGAGTTTCCTTTTTGTGGGAAGCAGAAAATACAAAAAGAAAAAGAATTGTTATAAAGGACATTGTTACTACATTTTCCATTAACGACTTGACCTCATGAATTTGAGATCAATGTCGAGCGAATTTTATTTATACAAACTCCAAAAAATATATCGACTGGTCAACCATATTGTGCTACATCACTCAAGAACACAAGCGATGTGGGGATGGTAGGACATCTATTGAGAATTTGGTTGATAGGCAGAAGTATGCACTTGAATTCAGGAAAACTATTTTTGTGCGTGGTTGATGTATAAATAAAATTGAATCTAACAAAAATACTGTTCTGTACAAAGAGATTCAGGAAATTTAGGGTGATCGTCAAAAAAGGACTTCAACACAAAGAAGCTCTTGCTACCTGATTATGATATATAATAGTAATAATTCGGGTAAATAAGAATCAAATAATGTTAATGAGTATAAATATCACTAGGCGATTTTAAGAACACTCGACATAAATAATAAAATTACTCAACAATAATGTGAAAACAGCAACATTGTTACGAAGAAGACTAAAATAGTGTTTCAGTGTTTAAGGTTAGAATTCTCTAAGATTTTATTGAAATGTTAAAAACTTACCAAAAGGGAATTGAATAAAATCAAAGAGATTATTCTTACAGAATACTTACTATCTAAAATAAAAACTGAAAGGTAGTGGACCAAAACCTTACTCATCAGAGAAAACCCACTTGACGAACATGAGTCCATGAGAACTGAGATAATTAATTAATTGTTTTGAAATTGAAATTGTTCACACCCTTAAGAGTACAACCCTCAAAAATCTTCGAAAGACTTGTCCGAGCTACGGAAGATGCACGAGACCGATGACCATGCTGGGAATCGAACCCATGACCTTAGGTTAAGAGACAAGCGCTCTACCATCATGACCATCACGGCCATTACTAGATACTATTTTTGTAACTACGTGTAGATGAGTGTAGTGGAATATTGATAACATCGCTGGCCTATAAATAGTCTCTGCATTTGTGGAACTTCGTGATATTTTATATTCACGTTCAAATAAAGAAGTTGTTGACTGTCAAACACTTTGGCTTCGTTGGATACTGCGTCTGAGGTATATCTGAACTCTATGGACATGATAATTTTGAGCATTTTTTTGTGTGAAAAAGGTTTGTTTTCAATGCGCCCGTCTCAGTATGTTATGCATGTGACTTTCCTCCAAAGCACGATACAAGATTTTGAGTTGGTAAAATGATAGAATATGTTTCGAATATTTGAATTTGTGTATAATGGATCTTAGTTTGTTGCACATAATAATGTATGTGTGCATCCTATCTAAGGTTGGTGTCTAAAATAACGGCTAAATATTTCACTTTCTTCTCTGGTGTTTATCGTAGTCTTTCGAAGGGAGGAATATTCGATCTATTGCAAGTAATTGGCATCTATATGTTTTTTTCGAGTTCACAGTGTTAGCCAGTTTTTTAACCCAAAAAAACTGAATCTTCGATGAACTCTTGCCAAGAATTTCCCTTAAAAAAAACATGACAATTACATAAACACTGAATACGGTTCCCTGAGGCAAGCCATACTCTATTTTCATCTTGTCACTATGAACATTGTCTACTCTCACAGACTGAAATCTATTGTTCAGATAATTTCCAAATAATTTAAAACAATTGTAACTATTTCAATATCTTCCAGTGTCTGTAAGAGTAAGTCATGACACTGAATCGAACGCTTTTGACATATCAATTAAAAATACATAAATTTGTTTTTTTCAGAGCAGAAGATATCCTTGAGGCGAGTGACAATATTGCATCTTGTTTGGAGAGATTTTCTCTAAAGCCATAGTTGGTCAGATATTAGATTATACTTTGTTAGGTAAGTAGCTAGTCTTTTCTTAAGAATCCTTCATAAAAAATTGTGGGGTGCGTTATTAATGAAATTGGTCTAAAATTTATGTTCAAAGTATCATCGCCTTTTTTATAAAGGTATTACAACAGTTTCATCAAACGCTGCGAGCGAAATTCCCTTTTCTATACTGTTATTTATTATATGTAGGTGATATGAGGTAAATAATTTGAAAATCTAGTCATCATCAGTTACGGAGGACAATTCAAAAATATCCATAGAGTTGTTTATCTCTATAGAGAATGTCTATGTTAGACACATTCTTCAGTATAGGTAGTCCTGCTTACTGATTTGAAGCCCCATGTTTAAAAAATATACCAATTGATTTTCAAATATTATTTTATACTATACCTACACAGTTTATAGCAGATATATATTTTTATGTTGGTACCTCATTTCCACTTAACACCTCTCACTGATTTGGACCAGATGTTTGTATCTACCAGTTATATCGATTGAAAGAAAAGTTATAAGTTTTTGTCAGAATTCCTTAGTTAAAAGAGATCATTCAAATTTTATTGAATCTACAACATTTACTTATGTATACAAATTGTATGAGTATAATTATAGCAACTGATTCCGTTATATTTCTTATGTAGTAAAAATGGTGTCTGTCATTGCAAAATGGATAAAATGAAATAATGATATATGTACTCAGAATACCTACTTGAAATACTGAACAAGATCTCTCCATATTATGTCTCATACTCATAAACTCGAGAAAAACAACGCCCTAGAATAATTCGCAAAACATAATACGTCGGCATCTCTGTGGTCGTACTGCCAACCCAACGGCACAAAAGAACATGCAATTGCTTTATTAGAAGATCGGATTTCCAGTTCCAGGGTTTGTCCGATTTCTATTCAACAGCATCCGCAATGGCTCGGTCTGAATTTGATCGTGTTGTGTTTTTTTTTATTCTTGATTCTTTTTTGGTTGTCGGGTTTAGGAAGTCGTCGGTTCTTAGAGGACGTCTCTTCCTCTCTTGGTAATTAAAAATATAAGGGAGCTCCTGGATTTGCCGAAGCAATAATTATCTCATGAATACTGGGTGTGCCGATATTTTTGCCTGGCTTCAATGTTTAATGGGCGGACAAAAAAACGGAAAATGTCTCGTTAGTCAAGGTTGAAAGAGAAATAAAATATATGAGAAAGCTGAAAACAATCCTCATAAGTGAATATCTCCTTTGTTTTTATAGACAACGTTATGGATGAGTTTTCTGAAAAAAATATTATTATTATTAATATATTTATGTTAGCAATCCCTTTTTTTGTACCGATTTTTTTATATAATATATATTTTATCGTACTGTTTGAAAATGTATTTAAATGGTCTAGTTTTTATCGCACATCATTCTAATTTTAATTTATACTTATATTGGAACTACCCAACAATTTCGTTGTATTTTATTGAACTATATTCTGATTATTCTAACAGAAAAGTGACCAGCTGTAAAAGTATGTGTGTCATGTGAGAAAAGCACGCTTCACACATCTTTGACAATATTTATTGAAATCACAAGACAAAGAAAAAACTATAATAAAAATCGGCACTTTCTGCATATTTTTGCTTATATCTTCGTTTCGGCGCATTTTAGCTATAAAAGAGTTGAACTTCATAAAAAAATCGTGTTTTCCGGAAATTTACCAAATTTCCAACTTCAGAATGTTGTAATTCAGTCATGGCCTATTTTACGAAAACATGAAGATCAGATAAGAATTTGTAGAGAATGTAATTAACTATGAAAAACTCCCCCAACGTTCTATGATCGTTATTGATGGTGGGTACCTTCAAGGCTGTATGGTACAGAAGTTCAACGTTATGTACGTTCAACATCACTAAGACTCCAATGTGGTGGTGATTTTTGATGGCTACACTACGGATCCTCCTCAGTAAGTTACCAAGACTGCTGAACGAGCAAGAACCAAAACTGGAAAATAATCAGTTAATATTTTTAGATAAAATGTGGAGTCACAATAGCCAAAAGAAAGCAATATGCCGTGGTTTTAACTTTTATGTTTACTCCTCACTCCGTAGGGTTTGTTGAAGAAAATAAACATGCGTTTTGTAGGTAATTAAATTC
Source organism: Chrysolina americana (assembly GCA_958502065.1). NCBI lineage: Eukaryota > Metazoa > Arthropoda > Insecta > Coleoptera > Chrysomelidae > Chrysolina > Chrysolina americana. Next base: position 35,117,431 of record OY293410.1, on the reverse strand, counting down.
CCGATTTTTTTTATCCTGATACTTGTTTTCCTAGAATAGGTCATAACTGAATTAGAGCTACCTATTAACACTTTATAAATCGATCAATCAATGTTCGAGAAGTGTGTATACGGAGAGGTATCAGATAAGTCAGATAATCTCCCTGCACAACATAAAGAAAATGAGGCAAATATCAGATAGAAAACAACTACTTTTCCATACGGACGTTGAATTATATCTGTCGTCCATTTGTGCAATGATTCTCCAGGAGGACACTATTGCTTGTGCCGATTGTGATGAAGCCATTGAGTATTATTCATCATTTTGTTGGAAATGACCACATGCAAGTTTCGGGTTTTTTTTTCTCATCGGTACTAAGATAGGTCAGATAGATAGAGACATCAGGTAGATAGAGTCGCCTGGTTCCACAAAAGAAACCATTACGCTCAAACGCCTCAAAGTGTTCCCCTACGAATGAAGCCGCGACTTACAGTAAGTCAGTCGCAGCACCAACCGCGAAGGAAAACAAAATACCATTCCTACTACGTGTCACATACTTCAGAGTGAATGCAATAAATCGAAATAAGTTCGAGAAGTGTGTATACGGAGAGGTATCAAATAAATAATAAGAAATAGTTTCGACTACGTTCGAAAGTACTCTTCCCTCGCCACATTTCTAAAGAGTGGAAAAATGAGGCAAATATCTAATCTAATAGAATACAACTACTTCCCCATGAGGACATTGAGTTACATCTATCATCAATTTGTGCTATGTTCCTCAAGGCGGACACTATTGCAAGCGCTGATTGTAATAAAGCCATTGAATATTATCCTTCATTTTGATGGAAATTGCCACTTGTATCCTTGCATGTTTCAAGGTTTTTCCGTCTCATCAGTGCTAGGATACCTAGGTCAGACAACAATAGAGTCATCTTGTTCCACAATACAAACGATAACATTCAAAAGCCTAATGGTAATTTCCTACAAATGAAGCTGCAACTTACAATAAGCCAGTAGTAGGAAAACAGCATTCCTTGGTGTCACCTACTCCAGGAAGAGCATGCAATAAGTCGAAAAAAGTTCGAGAAATGTAATTCATTGTCCGTATGGGGAAGTATATTTGCAATATCTTCCCACTTTGAGGAAACATTTGGAGAAAAGGTATTTTCGAACGAAGTCTAAATTATTTTTTCCATTTATTTAATAACCATCCTAGACAGCATATCAAAAATTTTGAACCACCAGGAAGGTAACCCTCCTCTTTTTTATCTGTTCACTGTATCAAGAGCTCTAAAGTGATATTGATAAGTATATCGTCATCTGCAAACCGTTGCTTCATACAAATAATTCATTTTAATTGAAACAAATGGCTTAAGGAATGAATCCCTGTGAAACTGCAGCGTTTGTAAGTAGAATGTTCGACGGACCCAGTCAACCAACTTCGAACACAATAGGAAAAGTAAAACACTTTAAGCAGAAGAGATATTTGTACGACTCTTTCGCCATATCATTACAACCACAGAATTTAAACCGAAAAGCAGAACATCTTTCTATATACCCTGTATTCCAGAGCCCGGTTAAGCTCGTAACAGAAATCAATCAACATGGGCAATCCTGATCCCTATAAGAAAGACATCAGCAGTCTCCCGCGTCGCGTACACTTTTTTAACATCAGAGAGGGCGAACTTTTTCCTAATACCTTATCTAAATTCAGTGGACGTCACCGTTGCGGCTAGTAATGATTCGTAAATGCTCTTTTATTATAGGATTTAGTCAAATGACCACAAGCTGGCGTAATTCTTGTAGATCAATCAATAAAAACTATTATAGGGTGGCTTGGAGATGCGAAGAACCGCTGTGTTATTTGGCTCGTCATTTTAGAAGCTTCAGAACTTCAGTGAACGTATTTGTTTTATACTCGTAGTTAGTTGTTTAATAAGGCGAAGTGCGCAAAGTGACCGATTGACCAACGACTGGTAGTTCATAGCTTGGCGTTTATTTCTTTTAGTGGTTGTAGAAACTAATTTTGAAGCAACTAGGTTGTAATATAAGTAAATGAAAAGAAAAAGATAGGCGACAGGGGAAAAAAATACCCACTTCACAATTGTAGCAATTTTACTGCTACTGTTATTCAATAACTTAAAATGAGTTCTAAATATATATTGGAAATATAGTAATTGCTGTGTCTTAGTACATCTTTCCAATTAAAAATGTCCATAATTTGATTGCCAGATCTGCCAAATCTGCCTAGGCAGAAAAAGTGATTCTTTCTTCTTCGTTTACTTCTTTTCCTGACTAGTATTTTGTTATCCTCATTAAGTAGTAAAATTCACAGATCAATCATATGACCAGTTTTCGAGCTACAGGGTGTCAAAAATTCGATATTTGCTGTTCTGGGTATCATGCATCGATTTGATTTTTGTGCTCTAATTTGAAATTGAACTTTCTTAGAAATGAACTCATCGCATCTAAGGTAGCCTCCGATCAAGTGATAAAACCAAGTAACTTGCCCTTCACGCCTTGAACTTCGTAAGGGACAACTTCTGAGAGAGAGGCCTATTGTAGGCAAAGATAACAATAGCCTTTTCCATCACCAGCAATATAGAATGGAAACCTGAAATCATGATAGAAGAAACTCCACATGATTCTGAGAAGAGCCGATGTTCTAATTTAAAGGTTTTTTTCATAAATCATTCATTCTACTCTTTTCCAATTCGGATTCCTTTCTCGATAGTTAAAACACTGGTAGCTCACCTATCAAATCATATATTTTGATTTTCAGCTTCCAATGATCTTTTACACATTTCACAATGCTTCATCACTGTTTAATAATAAAAACTAACGGAAGTTAAACACAAATTAATTACGAATTTTCCCTTTATCTGCCACAAAACACTCCTATAAGCCAATAACCAAATCAAACACAAATGCTTTGTTGTTGTTCTGTCATACATTAAATGCAGCGTTGCCGTTCTGACCAGACTATATCGACCGTTCGGCGATGGAAATACTATCGTTTTTACATGCTCCCAACAACCTGCAATTAAGGTTTAAATTGCCTTCTTATTTTTATATATTTCATCCAAGACAGCATTTTTGGGTTTTCGTTGCCATGAATATACCCGACAGAAATCAAAATCTTGCTAATAATCTTAAAAAATTGCGACATGGCAACAATTTCATGACTTGAGGGATGATAATATGAAAAGTTCTTACTTTCAATATTCGGGTATTACTCATCTAAGTTGTGTGACTTGATCGGAGGTTGTAGCTTATGAATAAGATCTCGAAAAGGGTGTTGCATTACAGCATGGCAAGACAATTTTCATAGAAATAGATAAATATCAATACCATAATGGTTTTGATTTTCACACTGAACCTAGAAATAAAACTGCTAGAATTTGACAATTTTTTGATGAAGTATGGGTCTTGATTAAGTATATGTGGATTCATATGATTTCCTGTCCAATAGTATATAATTTTCCATGTACAGGGTGATAATTTAAATGCTTACAAATGCTATATCTCATGAACACAATTATATAAATATTACGAACTGTCCATAACTGTTACTAGAATACTAAAGTTGATCTGAAATGACTCATGGAATAATCCTCCCCATCACTTCCCTTATTTTCAGCCGCGCCCCAACTAATTGACAGCCACCCGCCTTGAATTGAATATTATTTTTGTGAAGTGAAAAAAATTCATCATGCATATTTTATTTATCGGTAAGTAGTTAGTTACAAGAAATAGTGATCGATGGAATTGAGTTAAACATTTTCAGAGATACCTAAATAAAATAGTATTGATAAAAATTGAACTTTTAAAACATACAAAACGAAGGTTTTAACATTATATATACATCTATTGATCTAGTCGATGAGGTATCACCAATAGAGATTTCTATTGAAAGTATTTGAATGCGGGTGGCTGTGAATCAGGGGGGTGGCTGAGAATAAGGGGGGTGATTATCTCCATGAGGCATTTCAGTTTAACATTCAAATCCTACTAACAGTTATGGACAATTCGTAATTATTATATAATTTCATTCATGAGATATAGCATTTGCAAGCATTTAAATTTTCACCCTGTGAAAGGAAAACCATGTACTGTTGAATAGGCAATCATATAAATCCTCATGTAGTTGATAAAGACACGTACTTAATCGAAAAAAATGTGAATGAGTGAAAAACAAAACGATAGTTGTATTGAAATTTATCTATTTCTATAAGAACATTGTCTTGCCGTGCTGTAATGCAACACTCTTTGTGAGATACTATTTTTTATTCGAATGGAGAGACTTATGAGCTACAACTTAGAGGCGATGAGTTGATTTCTTAGAAAATTCAGTTTCGAATTAGAGCACAAAATTCATATGGATGTATAATAACCAAAATAGCAAAAGTCGAATTTTGATACCCTGTAAAATTTTAGCCAAATTTAACCTAAAGCCATTTTGTGTAGTAAATTTTCAGGGTCCTTTCCGCCAATCGTTCAAAAATAACGATATTTCTGAAAAACTTCTATGATGAAAGAGTATATTTTACACCTAGTAGACAAATCTGACATCCCTGTATAACATGAAGATTACTTGCTATTGAACTTGCATCATAAACCTTGCCAAATGCACATTTTATTCGTTTCATTCAATTGATACTCTCCGCCAAAAATAATCGAACTTGGTTCGAATTTGTTGCAATAACTCTTCCTGGAGCTTTCCCGAGGACTGTTTCTTGATTTCTTGATTTCCTGTACGAATTGCGCTGCGACCGACTTGGTGTAGATCGTGGCTTCATTTGTGAGGAAATATTAGTTCAATTGTTGATTATCATTCATTGACCAGGGATAGGATGACTTAATGTTGTCCTATACCAAGACTCATGTTTCATATTGGTAATATTTTCAACTGATTTGTAAAAAGACAATTGAAGTTTTCAGTAAGGTCTGATTTCCAAGTATTTTTCCCTCAATGCAATATCAGTTCTCTTTTCTTGTTTGGCGAGTTGATAATCTATAATTCACTTCATCAATAAATGAAAACTACCGCATTAATTTTTATTATTTTATATTATTCGATTGATTGGAAAAACTTTACATAAAATAAGTTATCAAACGTTCTACATTTTCACCGCTTTCCAGTTCCAATTCGGATTGAATACACTGCACTAAATAGAGAACGTAGCCGGATCGTCGTGTCTAACCATTCTCCCCTTTCACCCATCATTAAAGTGCTTGAAAACGTGAAACACCTTGCTGAATAATTCAAACTTAGTTTTATAGTTCCGCACTTATTGAGTAATGAATGTTTCCGCATTGTCATTATCACGATAACGAAATAACAATCCATAATCATCATGAATAATTTTCATAAACCTGTCTTGAAATCTTCAATTGGGCAATAATTTTTGGGTGCACGATACCAACAAATTAGCAGTGGGGTAGGGAAAAGAATTTTCGAACGAAGTGATAATGCAAAATTCTCACCCAATTTTGTGAAATAAAATCCTTCTTCAGTTAAAAAATTAACACCTTCCTTGCAGAACGTAAAACGTTTTTTTGCTGAGTGGCTTATGGAGTTATTCTCATTGAATGTTCAACTCTGACTGCTAACAATAATACAAAATAATATGAAATATGTAGCTGTTTAAAACGTATGGCCAATCTCACAGAATATCTGCTAAATATGTAGTGGGTTTGAACGTTTATGTTTATCATGATGACAGCACGTTGAAGTAGAATGACAGATGAGTGCAATAAAAACTTTATTGCACTAGTGCAATAAAGAGCTTCTTTTTCCACTAAATATAGTTCAATAAAGTTTTGCTTTTTGCATGAATGTAGAAAAAGATAATTATCATTGTCAAGGACTTTATTAAAGTTCACATTGTATAAAAAAAATTGCGTAGAAACGCTCGTTTTTGGTAGTTAGGTTTTGTAAATAGATTGAAGTTGTCATCTAATTTTGAAAATATATCCGTCAAATACTAGATGAAAGGAGTAGTTTCATCAAATAGAAATCATACAAATCGAACCCGAATATCCCCAACAGACTTAAATGATCTAATTATTCACCAACAAATAACATGCAATTCCGTTTGAAATTTTCATTTCATCCTCATTTTCTCGAAATGCGAATACAACAAAACATATTTTTTCTTGACAAATCTCAGTTGTGGACGTCAGGGTCAAACTGATCTTTGATTGAACGACAGAGTGGATTACTTGACTGAAGCTGCCCCCTTCTTTTATTTTTGAACGGGTCAACTCAAAAAATTGAAACTTGGGATAATGAAATTGATGCATGAATACTATATTTTGGAGTAAAATTGACAGAAGAAAATTTCAAGATGGCGAATGGGGTCTTTGTAGTAGGTGAAGATATTGACTTCATATTCTAGGGTTGTAAACTATTTGTCAGGAGCTTTAAAAGGATTTGTCACAAGACCTCCTTTCAATTCAATTTTTCCCTTCCATATGGTGCCCAGTCACCATCTTGATATTTTCATTTGTCAATTTTACTCCAAAATATAGTATTCATGCATCAATTTCGTTATCCGAAGTTTCAATTTTCTGAGTTTGCATAATTATAACGCGTTTAATGTATTTCAATTGATGAATATATTTTAAAAATGTGGAATTCATATATGATGAATAAATGAATGAATTTCAGTCACAGTAAGGCAGTCATGGGGGCTAAGTACCCCTTGTCCCCCCTCAGGCACGCGCCTGTGTTCTTGTCATTTTATTGGACTGGAGACAATCTTTCAATCAGGCTTCTGGCCAATAATGAATTTATTTTCTTATTATTACGTTATTTATAATAACATATTTCAATCATAGGTATGGCAAACCAATAGGAGTTTTTCTGCAAAAATTCTGAGAAAAATGGAAGCAATATTTTTCCTTCCAATTAGTCGCGTCCAAGGTTTTTTAATGCTAATAGTGCCACTGGATACCCGACAAAATAGCTAATGACACGGCATTCCGAGCGCAATCTGTACCGACTGAGATGTGTTTCTCGTTCCTCGTTACTGAAAATCACTTCGATTGTGTGTCATATCGCCAATCACTGCTCACAGAAAAAGATGATATGTAGCTTGATACGTGATTGTATAGGGTGATCGGAGCCGTACTCGTTGGAATGCATTTCTCGTTATTTGTCGCAATTTACGATCATAGCATGAAATGTCACACCGAGGTTTCTCAGCTAATCTCTATCACAAACAGAACTTTGGAATGGAATGAATCGCAACTGGGGCCACATTAGGCCTTATCAGTGTAACATCATAGTAGGGTAACTAGAACAAAGCTTCTTGTATCTATTTCAATTTTCTTATATAATGACCTCTTACAAATATAAATTTAGAGTTATCGAGAATGAATAATTTTAAGTTGAGTGCCAATTCAACCCCTGCAATCAATCCTTTAATCCTTATTTTGACTTATTTTCGATATTAAACACTCAAATATATTATGAAGTGCACATTGGTCCTATTTTATTATTAGGTTTCAATTTAACTTACCCACTTGAGGTGGATTTATGCACACCACTTTTTCTTCAAATTCTATCTCGTTTCGTTAACCTCTTTCACTAAGATATTGTAACTGGTATTTTCATGGTACCATTTAAGCAATCAAATTAACAATCTTTCTTTGTATATTCTTCGAGACATAACCAAAGAACCCCGTACAGACCATATGGGAATCTGGCCCTCATACAAATTGGCTGTTACTTTGGAAAATGAAGTTCTCGGCATCCCGAACAAAAGTCCCCACGGGCACAAAAAGATTCTATGAGTAGTTTCGGCGGTATGGGACCTACAAAACATAAACGTGAACTTTAGCTGATGCTGTTGAAAAATAGTAATTTTGAATATTACCGTTTAAAAATAAGTGATGGAAATGTCGAAAAATCGTGGAAAACTCGCTTGAATTTACATTTTTTGCTGTCGAGAAGATGTAAACAGCCTAGATTTTTTCAAAAAAAGAACTTCTAATCTAATAAAAAGTGTTAGAGAATTGTAAAATGAAAGAAAATCTAATTCTATCGTGGGTCATTATTGTACATCTAAAGCTGGAGCAAGACCTGAGGTACTTGTGCTCATGTTGCGTCCTTACCCCTGGTATTTAGGATATGCACGTTATCAAGCACAATACAATATACATCCACGTTACTGTTTCATAACATTTCAAACGCTCGAAATGTTAATACTCTTGAGAAAGGGTAGGGACAGAAAGAAAGCAGGTTGCCTGCTTACCGGTTGTCGGCGCTGATCGGTGCCCAAATTTACTAATGTAGAGCCGCGTATCGATTTTGCGAAGCATGCCTCGCTAGGCATGCTTCGCAAAATCGATACCTGCCTCGCACCTGAAGCTGTCTCACCCTGAGACAGCCTCAGGGTGAGCCATCGACAGTCGGTTTTTGGTCGTGCTCAAAGGCGCCTCGACACTCTCGCCTCGCGCTGTTTGTACCGTGCTTTGTCGTTATTTCTATCGCGCCATGATGGAGTGCCTCGCACTGACTGACGGCTCGCTCTGCCTCGCGTGCTTGCCTCATTTCCGTTCAAAATCACCCGTTGAGGCAGCCTCGCGAAGCATGCCTCGAGAGGTCGCCGCGCTGCCTCGCAAAATCGATACGCGGCTTGAAGTATAATAATAATAATAATAATAATAACGGCTTGCCGTAATATGGCAGAAATCTTAGCCGGACGAACGAACGAAGGCCGTAATTCTTGGTTCACTCCGCCTGCTCAGGGCACATGATTCTCGGACCCAATGGTCACCTACCCCAAGGCGTGGGGAGTGGTTATTGGGATAAATGATCCAGCGCGCCCTCCTGAAGTATCGGGGCTCCGGAGACAGGGCCTGTCTGGGAAATTCCTAACGGGAAAAAAAAATTATATGGTCTTTATTTTTTATATAACAGATAACATCAAATCAAAAAGTATGTATCCTCTTATTCTACCACAAGAAGGCGAGATTTAGCCTTGGGCTACTCTTACACCTAACCTTCTAGTGGCAAACAATCGAAGATGAAAGGTGGTCCAGTAAGCGACATCATAAAATTATAAGCAGCAAATGGTGTTCGATTAATAAACTGACATATCTTACTCTGTTCAATCATTGAATTAGACACGGATCTACTGACTGGCTCTTAGACTATCTACCATATAACTTTTGGAAGCAAGTGAACCCAATAATTTAACATGGTTTGGAATTGAATTGTAAAGTTCAACAGCATTGTAAGTGAAGCCTCTTTGAAATAAGGCTGTCGAATGTTGTGGCATCGTAAAATTATCTTTGTATCTGACGATGAGATTTGAGATCTAGCTAGCAAATTATAGGAGTTGTCCTGGTTCCTTAGCGTTTTATAAATAAACATGGATAAATGAAGTTTTCTGCGATTTTCCATATTAAGCCATTTCAACTGGATAAGTTTTTCGGTAACATAATCATATCTTCGGAGACCGTAAATGAAGCGTATTCATAAATTTTGTACCTTCTGTATTATGTATCTATACACACAAGGCCCATATAGAAAATCACAGTATGTAAACTGTGAAAGAACAAGAGTTTCGCAGAGGGTCTTACGTATGTTAAAGTTAACACAAATCTATTACTATATAGAGTTCTTAGGGAGGTGTACATTCTTTTCAGTAAGCTATCAACGTGAGTTTTGAAGCGCACGTCCATATCAATTATTAATCCTAAATTTTTTGTTGCATCGAATATGGTTAACGGAGTATTATTCAACGATATAATGATATTGCGACGAATGAATTCATGAAGGTTATTAGGAGAAAAAATTAATATATTTGATTTGGACGAGTTCAGTTTAAGACTATGCGAAGTACTCTTTTGCTCAATGATTTCAAGGTCTCTGTTGATAGCATCTTGCGCTTCATCAATATATTCCTTAGGAAAGCTAAGTAACATTTGTGTATCATCAGCATAGGCATAAACATTACACCTGTTCAATGATTTTGAAATATCCGAGGTATAAAGTATGAAAAAAAGAGGGCCTAAAATGCTCTCTTGTGGCACGCCTGCTACCAAACTGACATATCCTGATTGTTTATCATTCGATAATACTTTCTGTTTGCGGTCTGTGAGATATGAATCGATCATGGATAACGCGTTAATTGAGAAGGCATACTATTTGAATTCAGCACAAAGTAATTTATGATTTATGGTGTCGAACGCCTTTGAATAATCGAGTAGCGTCAATACACTCACTTTTCTTTTATCAAGAGTTTCAATTACACTATCTATAATTTGGATTAGAGAGTTGGCTGTACCCAATTTTTTCTGGAAGCCAGTTTAAGAGGAAGGGATAATAGCATTACTTTTAGCATACTCGTAAATTTGTGAATACAATATTTTTTCTAGAAGTTTAGAAAGACTTGGCAAAATACTTATCATGGTAAAAATGGTACATGGTAAAAATGGATGGTGACTGTTGCGCTGCGACCTAATTAGATCTATTGTGCCCCATCTTCTTCTGCTATTTCAAGGTACTTGAGGAATTTAAAGATTTTCAGGGGGTGAATACTTATGATACGAAGATCCACTGGCTTTACTACCTTAGGCAAGGGTCGTCCTATGGGGATTTTCCACAAATTGGGGAATTTGAATTTTTCAATATTATAATTGACAAGATGTGTAATGAAGGGGTCAATAAAAGGACTACAGTACCCCAACATAATTACTGAGATATCGTCAATGCCATATTGACTTTAACTCGAAAAAAGTATCATGGACCTGGGCAACCTTTGTCATTTTGAAGTCGAATTTCTGAGAATGATTATTTTAATGATTAGTCTCGAAGAAACGAATTGCATCTTTACAAATATCGTTATTACAAACTGTCCAACTTTTAGAGAAGTAGTCACTTATGGCATGTGGATCGGAAATTTCCTCGGAAATTATGTATTTCTTTTGTTCAACAACTTTCATTGACTTAAAAGTAGCCCATATTTTCCTACTATCATTAACTCTGCAGAAATTATTGAGATATGCTCGTTTTTCATTTCTCAGGGAAGTAAGAGTGAAGTTACGCAATCTTTTAGGTATATCCCTGCCAGTGTTCTACAGTCCGAGTTGTTTTATACCGGGTGGCTACGGAAGTATTGCCTACGGAATATCTCAGTTATTGTATGAAGTAGGTTGGTGAAATTTGGAGCGTCCATATAATGACATAAGAGCTAGAATTTGAGCATATTGACATGTCGAAGTTAACTTCCGGTCTGACCGGAAGTAACATCAACTTTCTTATTTTAAATGGATACCCTATTATTTTTTTTCTTTTCGCTTTATTCAGCATTCAATTCCCTTTCTAATAACATATCACAAGTTGGTATCTAACCAGAAACTAGATCAGAAAAAAATTATTATTGAAATTCACCGAGTAGGCCGTGGAAGCAAAATGAAAGCCAAAAATTGAAAAGTTGGCTATGGAAACCATACGTCACTTGATAACAGTTCCTACTACTGTGATATTTTATTTTCATTCGTCGGCGTTATAAAAAGCCGCCAAAAAAAATATTGGAAAAATTGGGAAAAAAACAATACTCTGTACTGTAGGTCCATAACTTAAATAGGAACATGCAACTTTTTCTTGCCTGTACTATTGCATAACCATTCCTTTCTAATGATATAATAGAAAGTAATTTTTTGAAATGAAATACCAAAAAATCCAATTATTATTCTTCAAATAACAAAACAGATTATCGCCATACGTAAAAATAACATTAAAACTAATGTGGAATGATAAATTATATCCTGTAGGTTCTAGGTTAAATAGGAACATAAACGTACTTGGTCTGTGCCATCGTCCATAGATATTCTAATATCTACCTATGGACGATGTTTGTGCTATTCAGAATAATCATTCCATTGCAATAATCATTCGAACCAAAATATTAACAAGTAGGCTGATTAAGATGTATTTTGGAATGAAACAAAAAAGAAACGAGAGCTCTCACGAACGCTGCTATCCATATTATTTTGACGTTCAAAGTAGTGTTTTTGATTCTGCCATTTTAAAAGGGTTTGGAAATCGAAATCAGTTAGTGGAATATTCAAAAAATGCCCCGTTATTCACGAACTGAACAAATTGACATGCTTCTCATTTATGGTGAATGTTTAAAAAATTCTTATGCCGCTGAACGATTGTATTTAGAGCGATATCCAGGGAGGCAGCACCCGTCAAGAAGGTATTTCCAGTGGCTTGAAGAAAAATTAAGAACTGAGCCTGATGTTCACGAAGACCAAGAAGCATTTGTTATTAATGAGGAAACTGAAATTAATGTATTAGCTTTAGTACAATATGATAGCACAATTTCCTCAAGGCAGATTGGCGCCGAATTAGCTATAAGTAAGGACTCTACTAGGAAAATTTTGAAAAAACATCGATTTAAATCCTTCAAGTATCAGTTGCATCAACATTTGTATGAAAATGACGGTGAAAGGCGCCTGGAATATTGTAATTGGTTTCTTCAACAAAATGCTGAGAATCACCTATTTAACTATTATATCTTGTTTACGGACGAGTCAAGATTTACCAACAATGGATTATTTAACAGGAATAATACAAGGTAGGTACTGTACTTTATTTGGTTTATTGTCGATAGTCGAAGTGTAAAGTGCTAAAAGTGTGAACGGTCTTTTGTTTCAGGTACTGGGCGATAGAAAACGAGCAACGGTTTCGACAAGGTGGCTTCCAGGAGAGATTTGGTGTGAATGTTTGGGCAGGAATAGTTGGAACTCATATTGTTGGCCCCATTCTTTTTCAAGGCCAACTAACCGGAGAGAGATACTTTAATTTTTTAACGAATGAAATTTCGGAATTCATTAACCTACCAGCGGAAATAACTGAGAGAATGTACTTCCAGCAAGATGGCGCCCCTCCGCATACTTCAAGAATAGCGAGAAATTATCTTCAAAATCGCTTTCAAGAGAGACTTATAACAACCCATGGTCCAGTCAGGTGCCCACCAAGGTCACCTGATCTTACTCCGTGCGACTTTTTTCTATGGGGGCATCTTAAAAATAGGGTGTATTCCACACAGCCTACAACTCTACATGAGCTATAAGTAAAAATTCGTAGAGCTTTCCAAGATATCACGCCCCAAATGTTGAGAAACGTTTTACATGAAAATATCACCAGAGTCAATAAATGTATTGACGCTGAGGGAATGCATTTCGAACATTTGTTTTGAATTTATTGTATCTTTAATCCTATCAGTTTGATTTTTTTTTTTTCGATAAATCTGTTTTTTTGTTATTTGAATAATAATAATTGGATTATTTGGTATTTCATTTCAAAAAATTACTTTCTATTATATCATTAGAAAGGAATAGTTATGCTGAATAGTACAGGCAAGAAAAAGTTGTATGTTCCTATTTAAGTTATGGACCTACAGAGTATTGATATTTTCCCAATTTTTCCAATATTTTTTTGGCGGCTTTTTATAACGCCGACGAATGAAAATAAAATATCACAGTAGTAGCAACTGTTATCAAGTGACGTATGGTTTCCATAGCCAACTTTTCAATTTTTGGCTTTCATTTTGCTTCCACGGCCTACTCGGTGAATTTCAATAATAATTTTTTTCTGATCTAGTTTATGATTAGATACCAACTTGTGATATATCATTAGAAAGGGAATTGAATGCTGAATAAAGCGAAAAGAAAAAAAAATTGGGTTTCCGTTTAAAATAAGAAAGTTGATGTTACTTCCGGTCAGACCGGAAGTTAACTGCGACATGTCAATATGCTCAAATTCCAAATTTCACAAACCTACTTCATACAATAACTGAGATATTCCGTAGGCAATACTTCCGTAGCCACCCGGTATGTGTGCAGTGCATTGTCTCTTTCATTCATCAAAATGTTTACATTATCTGTTAGCCTTTGGCTTTGTTACTGTTACCCTTTTTTTTTGAGCGTGTAAATGAAATATACGAAACAATAACCCATTGAATATTTCAATTTTCTTATCGAGATCTTCTTCAACTAATAGTTCATGCCAGGGTAAGTTCTGGAAATCATGATAAAAGTTATTATGATTGAATGAAGAGTAGTCACGGAAAGTCACAAATTTAACTCTCACCTTTTCCGTCTCCATATTTAGCTTGCAAAAAACCATTTTATGGTCAGATATCAATTCAGCCTCCGCAGCTATGTCCTGGTCACTGATAAAAATATTATCTAGAAGCGAAACTGCTCTACCATCTATTCTCGTAGGCTCGTTAATCATTTGAACAAAGTTAAATGAGCTGAAACATTCGCTCACAAGGTTACCAATAACTGACATATCCTGATTGAAGTCTCCAACACAGAGTAGATGATCAGCAGTAGGAATTAGTTCAGAAAGTATGTTGTCCATGTCTGTAACAAAATCTTTAACTGAGTTGTTTTTGGGTGGCCTATACAGGGCAATTCAAATTCGACCCCCACCATTGTCGAAGCTTAAATTGGGGCAAAGTTGCGTATTCTGGTGCTCAACAAATTACTGTTTTGAAAATTCCGAGTATTTCCGGAAATATCTGGAAAAAGCTGAAAATCGGAATTTTCGTTTTTATTTTTTTCTATCGTTATTTGACAACATAGCTCAAAACCAAAAGTACATTTTCATTGATACCTTTTTTCAGCTACACGTTTTCATATTCAGATTTACTATCCGACGTTTCGTCTTCTGGCATTCATCATCAACTTTTTTTTCTGTTATGGACGCCATATTGTTTTTTAAACAGAAAAATAGTGATTCTCATTCTGATTTCATTGATGTATAATTTGTTATGATTTGCACTTTTGAAACCAAAGATATTAAAAAAAAACAACTTCATCTGAGATGGTCATGACTCCATCGAAAAATTTTGTTTAATAAACACTAGTTGTCAGAACTCATTAAACATCATAAGTTTGCACAAATACTTCAGTCGAAATGTCCTCATTCTCAAATGAAGAAAAACGAGATATGTTGAAACTTTATTACAAATTTGATAGGAATAGTACGAAAACAACACAAATTTATTTTGAATCATATCCGGAAAGACAACAGCCGGATAGAACATTATTCGGAATTTTGGGCAGATACTTGGCTGAGTACGGTGCGTTTTAAAAAACAAGAATGAAATCATGAGCTTGTAAAAAATGCACAAAAGGTATTACAACAAGTGTTCGAAATGATGGCCTTCCTCTTAAATACATAACCGAACTCGTCGTCTCAAATTAAGAACAGCCCTAACAATATCCCTTCTTCTCATAGACCTGAATTTCGTGATGATATTGTCCCTAAGTTCATCTACTGTGTCATATTCTTGCTCTCCATAGATTCTGTTCTTTGAAGTGCCCCACAAGAAAGTATCCAAAACTGTAAGGTCAGGTGACCTTGCCGGCTACCTCACTGGTCCAGAATTTCCTAACCACCTATTAGGAAATCTTTGGTGTAAATATTCGCACACTGTTCTTTTATTGTGTGGAGGAGCCCCGTCATGCTGTAACCAGCAGCTGTTATAATTAACAAGGGGAAACGTATCCATATATTCTTCGAATTCGTTTCTTAAGAACCGAATATAGGTTTCCCCGTTTAAAGTATTATAGAAGAACTGAGGTTCAAGTATTCGGTCGTCATAAATTCCAGCCCACACATTCAAACGAAACTGAACTTGTGGTCTGACTTCTCTGAAGTGTCGTGGATCATTTTCACTCCAAATGTGCTCATTATTTGTATTAAAAACACCACAGTTCGAAAAAGTACTTTCGTCGGTCCAAATAATGTTTTTCAAGAAGTTTGTAGGGTCTTCCCTATTCGAGAGCCAGCTACAAAATTCCATCCTTCTCTCAGGATCACTTGGATGTAATTTTTGTGAAATATGTATAACATTTCAAACCACTTTTTTTGAATTCCCTCCAAACGCTCGTCTGTGGCACATCCATTTCTGCCGAGACTTGATGTGTTGATTTGGAAGGATCTGCATTTATCTAAAAAAGTACCAAAAATAATTATACTTCTTCGAATATGGAATGAACAATTATTTTACCTCGGCTAATAAGTTACGTCTAATATTTTGTCCCATTCTGCTTCCATATTTCATTCTTGGTTTTTGAAATGCACCGTACTCAGCCAAGTGTTTGTCCAAAATTCCAAATAATTTTCTATCCGGCTGTTGTCTTTCCGGATATAATTCAAAATAAATTTGTGCTGTTTTCGTACTATTCCTATCAAATTTATAATAAAGTTTCAACATATCTCGTTTTTCTTCATTTGAGAATGAGGACATTTCGACTGAAGTATTTATGCAAACTTATAATGTTTAATGTTCTGACAACTAGTGTTTATTAAACAAAATTTTTCGATGGAGTCATGACCATCTCAGATGAAGTTGTTGTTTTTTAATATCTGTGGTTTCAGAAGTGCAAATCATAACAAATTGTACATCAATGAAATCAGAATGAGAATCATAATTTTTCTGTATAAAAAAACAATATGGCGCCCATAACAGAAAAAAAAGTTGATGATGAATGCCAGAAAACGAAACGTCGGATAGTAAATCTGAACATGAAAACATGTAGCTGAAAAAAAGTATCAATGAAAATGTACTTTTCGTTTTGAGATATGTTGTCAAATAACGATAGAAAAAATAAAAATGAAAATTCCGATTTTCAGTTTTTCCCGATATTTCCGAAAATACTCGGAATTTTACAAGTTTCAAAACAGTATTTTGTTAATCACCAGAATACGCAACTTTGCCCCAATTTAAGCTTCGACGTATCTCCTGTAGTTTAGGAGATCCCAATGGTGGGGGTCGAATTTGAATTGCCCTGTATATTACCCAATAATGAAATTTTTCTGATGATACCTGAGTGTTCGCATAACTTATTCGATAATTCTAAGTCTATATCAAGTATTTGGCATCTGAGGTGATCTTTGAAGTAAAGTGCAACACTTCCCCCAAATCGATTCCTATCTTTTCTCAACAAGTCATATCCCGGCAACATAACAGCATCAGATGCCATATCATTAGACAGTCTACTTTCCGTAATATCAATTATATCTAGGTCCTTGCTCTGTACTAAATCACTAAATTCATTAAATCCTGTAAATATTGATTGAACATTCAAAGGTGCTATAATCATTTTTATGAGAAAATATGTGTGCTTTTGTGTCGCTCCTGAGAATCTATGGAACTAAACGAAGTGATCCCAGAAAACAACGAACATTAGAAGAATTTAATTGAAAATATATGAAAGAAAAATATATATCACCAACTCTAAATACGAGCATATGTTTTCTCAGGTAGTAATTCTATTCCATGATATTTGGTGCTAATACATCTGTAACAGTTATTGTTTATTGAAATTTGTACAATATGTGTTAATTTGTTACATAATAATTCCACATACAATCAAATAATGACCTTCCCCTAAAAAAATATACACGAATTGCAATATATAAAAAAACACTGTAACAACCGAAAAGTCAAATAAGCAAACGAGGCATCAAACTTTCATGGCTCCATTTTACACAATGAAGACAAATTAATTGTAACTATACCTATTGATTGTAAGTACAAAGAAAACCCATAACAACCTATCTAATAATAATATATTAGTCTTCCATACTACTTAAGCCGCGTATCGATTTTGCGAGGCAGCCTCGCGAAATCGATACCTGCCTCGCACCTGAAGCTGCCTCACCCCCATAATATGTGGTGGGGGAAGAGGGAGGGGTGTGAAGGTGTTTTTATAAAAGAGCATAATCATATGCAACATTATCTACAATGAAACAGGTGAAAATGGCGTTCCCGGTTTCGAACATAAATAGTCTATTCTGAGAAAGGGGTGATTTTAACGATCCCTAGCGGCAAAACTGTTCATTTTTTGAGGTTGGCGCAATGGTAACATTGGTTGAGAATTACATGGACTACATCATCTCATAAATTCAAAAAAATCCATCGAGACCCAAATTCCATAAGGATTTTGCGGGGTCCTTTGTTTCGTTATCAGCATATTGAATAAATTTATTGATATCATCCCTTGATAAAACTTTAGATTGCATCCCTCGGTATCCGACGCTTTTGTTCTTAACGAATGGGACCAATTTTGAAAACTTCCATATATCAATATTTTCCTTAAAATTCAATGTACTTTTCAACATTGAGTAGACACTCCATAACGTAGGAGATTCTATAATTTTTGATTTTTCCTCAAAATAGCAAATAAGCACATATTCAGAAACCTTTTTACATGTTTCTTGTCGCACCATTCACGAAATTGTTCATATGTTTTCCCATGTACTAACTTGGATTTGGCCGGTAACATATTAGATACTGTTGCATTTGCTTTCTTAGATATATTTGATGGGGTATTACTACCACTATCATAATCAACATCCATCTTCTTGAAAATAACTTTAAATTGAAGCTACTATAAGTAAACACAGTCAAACACACGACGTGCCAACAAACCATTTCTGTAGTAACGATACTGGATGCTGTGAAATTGTGTTGGAAGTATTGATAACTTTAAGAATAACATGTATGGAAAAGAGAAGTATTATTTAGTTATTTTGGATTTATTTTTTCAGACAGGAAAAATTTTTGAATAAGGTTTTACTGAAAACATTGAATGATATTTTCAAGCAAACAGTCAACACGTCAAGATGTATTGGAAGTATTTATTTGTAATATATTTCAGACGATGTAAATTCACATTCACAGTTTTACAAAAAATGTTTTACAAAAATAACTATTTGTTAATTAGACATTGGTCACCTGTGATGTCACTTAATAAGAACAATAAGTATTTTTCCCTTGCACCTCATAGGTGATTTAATTCTAGATGCGCAGTTCTATAACCATGTTAACTAGTAGGGATTACTAAACTAAAATGATATTGCTTGCACACTTTGAAATATAAATAAATTCACCGATATAATAAAGAATTTGTATAAGGAAGTTTCCAGTATGATTTATTGTCAAAAAAATGTCAAAATTAACATAAAGAAGAGTTGAAATTAGATAAAGCAAGAAAATTAATTGAATTTGATGACAGTTGATGAAAATTTCAGGTTATGAAAAAGCAGTGTGTATAAATCTGCCTTTATTAAGTCTACTCGATCAGTGTAGTACTAATTTTAATTTGTGTCCCTCACGCACAGGCAAATGGTTCTGCATTTCAAGATGTATTTTATTTATCCAATCTTGAACTCCAACACCAGTTGCACCTGTAATGATTAACAAAATACTGTACCAGAAAGTGAATACGTTTTTAAGTTTGAGTTTGAATCAACTGGAAATGGTGCATTGCACGTTGTTAAAACTATTATCCGACCATAATTTACCATGTCACCATTCTACTACAAATTTACACCACGACCGTTACAACTATCCCGATAACCCTGCCTATAAATATATTTGTTTTTGGCTCCAGTTGACGTTAAATATGAGACAGACTAGAGGGTATCTTGCATCTTGCATAATCAATGGGCAATATCTTGATTTCGCAGAATTCCGATCCGCTGTCGCCATGTCGCTACCGTTCAAATTCTTCTGCTAATTCTATTCAATAAAACATTTCGAAAAAAGCAATTTATTTCAGTCAGAACTAGCAGGGTTTTTGCCATTGAACATTTCTCAAATATTCATTCCGCAAAGGATAATGTACGACTCTAAAATGAGTTCTCAGGACAGGGTAAAATACAAAAATGGGAAGTTGTTAACTACTTTTTATTTTGAACTGTATTGTGAGATTTTACGGAAATAGAATTATGAGAACTCAGTTTAATAATGATATGACATCTTGGCCGTATTTGAATTAAAAAATAATCCCTTTAGGATGTTCTTGCTAGACAAAATCGAAAAAATAGGATTTCAAAGCATCGCCGTCCCTAGAAAATTGATGGTTAGCACATTTTGAAACTAGAATTCGTTAGGTCCGACTTGAATTCAACAACCAACCAAATATTCAGAGAGAAATAGAAGCGTATGGGTTTATCATCGACGGTAAGAGATTCCGTTTTCTGGATGGGATCAAGGAGCTGCAGTATTTCTTTAAGTGGTGGACAGAAAATATGAGTTCAGCTTACTCATCTGTAACATCATACTACAGATAAATGTTGATCCGGTCCCTATAATTATTTGCCGATGCTCTTGTGAAATATTGATCGTTATACCCATCATCAGACACTCACTGATGTAATTCCTAGGTTTCCACACGTTCCGATTTCCTATATATAGGTCGAAGTGGTGCGTCCATTTTGAGATTCTACGACAATACTGCCGGATTAAAACCAGTTTGTGAATGTCTGTTTTGATTGGAAAAAAGTGTCTTTAGTGTATGAAGTATAATAATTCACCAGTTTTCACCAGGTATAACCCGTTTCGTCCATTTAATTCAATAAATTAGAACCTTAATAATCCTAAGGATTTGATAAGCACTGACAATAATTGTACAAGTTCATACATCAACCTGTAAAAAATATCGTCGGTTTGTTTTTGTTTTACAATAATGTGTACAATGATCTTATTTCGACTCCTATCGTAAATAGATACCGTTCAATATATCGCGAATATTGTGATATGATCATTCGACACCAACATACGAACGTTTACTTCAACTTTCATGTGGTGCTGTGTTGTATTCTGCAAAAGTCGTTTATTCGAAATTAGTAATCCAAATATAACAAAAAAGTTAGATACATTAATTTTGACCCCATAGAGTAGCTACTCTAAAGTTTTTATATTGATTGAAAAAGTTACCCTTTCCCTATTAGCTTTTGAACGGATTGGCAACCTTAACTTTCATTTTAAATACTTCATTCATAAATTGCTATTTGACAGCAATGAAAATTGTCTCCATTTGAAAATGGCGACGGCGGGTCGTCATTCTGGAAGATTTTTTTTCAATAACATAGGGCGTCGAGTAATAAATACCCTATTCGAAACTTCTTTCAATTCTCTATTCAACACCAAAATTTCAAATGAAAATATTCATCCAAAGCAAAATGGCGGTAAATAATATAAGAACTGTCCTGTGAGGATAATTTCGAGTAGATGGTCATTAATGAGCTCTAGTAAAGTTACAAATCTCTTAAGGTACCTTCTTTCAAAAAATGTTTTATATCTCTAAAATTGACTTATTGTTATTGGTAGATAACAAATCAACATGAACACAAGTTTTTAATAACATCAACTAATAAATCGGGAATATCTGTAATTTTCTATTAAAAAGCTTGCATGAAAGATGTAGTCACTGCGCCCTCTCTGAATGTTTTTATTCCAAAGTGATAATAATGGATTGTAATTCATAAAATGAAAATGTATACGACAAACAACCTAGAGAAATACCTACTAACAATTTTACAACTATTACAGCTCTTAGTGGGCAGCATCGGGATATTGAATATAAAAATGATGTAATGATGACTCAGAGGTATCCATTAAAATCATCAAGAGAAAATTCGAAGAGGATAACCAGCTCCATGAAAAGACTGACTAATTTGTCCAAGGGGTATTTGAACTATCGTCCAAGTTGCAACATATTATTAATTTGCTGGATTCTTGAAGAAGTGATAACATTGTCCTTTGCATTTCTGCGAGTGGCATTCGAAACAGCGAATCGAATGACAGTTCCATTTCTTGTCCATTGTCGATGGGAGTAATGCTGGGCTATTCGATAAGATAAAAAAATTGCGGTAAATACTCATCCCAAATTATTTGTACGTTCAGAGTCAAACATAAGGTGATATTGGCTGAATTGGTCATTCAAACACTCCATCGTGGATCTATTTATAGCTGTTGTATGACTTTTAATCACTCCTATATTTGTATTATTTCATGCCATAATTCAGACTTCAAGGTGCACATTTTTAGTTAATTCTGTAATGACCTGACCTTTAAGACTGTTTGGACTGTGCACGACTTTGAGCTACTTGGAAAAATTGCTACTATAGGATATTAATTTTATATACTCAGTACGTAACAGAAAGTTACCCAGAATTCAAACTGCAACTCACATAAAATTTTCGACAGGAAGATTTGCATAATTTTTCTCAACTTCTATTTCTGGAATCCTTCTAATTCGAGCTGGGTTTCTCCCAATTTCGAATTGGCCATCACGAAGACACAGATAATCCCTTGGCAACTGCACTAAATGAACAATAGTAATAGCCGTTCTCAACCCGCTAAAGCTTTGCCTTTGGGTACACTCCACGTGTGTTTATGAGGGATATTATCATTATTATCACATGATTCTGCTCCAAAAAGTTGTCCGTATCATTTTTGTGGTGTTCCTATTTTTCCAGGAACCTCCTCCTCCTCATTGATAATTTGGACCGTGATAATATTATTTATTACCTTTTATGAGGGCTTCCATACAAGTTTGAGCGTTATTGAACAATATGTGCATAACACATGAAAGAAATATATTTAAATGACATAAATATTCATTCGATACCATTATGCCGTGCCATTTTTTTATTGTAGTGCTACACTAGTAAAAATGGCCTATAGATCAAAACTGGAATGGGTTTACATGATATTTAATGTGTTTTCCGTTATCTGCTTCCAATCATAGGCCATAAATTCTATTCTTACGAGATGTTGTTCCATTCAATCATTATATTCGTGATTTTATAGTTTTCTGGCTGGAATGTCTAGAATACAACCGACTTATTATTCGATTCTGGGAGTTGTATCAAAAGGATTCCTAATTCTTGTAATATCCCATAAGGCAGCAGTGGAGGAATGGTGCAAGAGCCCTGATTTAATTTTGGGTTCGGATTTTTGAGACAAGTTTTCAATTTTCTATATTTCATTTGTAGTTGATTCAACATTTCTCAGAAAATCGTCTTATCTATAATATAGGATGAAGATAAATCGTTTGTATAATTTTCAATAAATCTTCATTTAATACGACAGCGTTTTCGGCTTTTACAACATTTTCAAGAAACCGAAACCCCGGTCGTATGAAACGAAGTTTTAGTGGATATTAGAAGAAAATTTCATCTCCATCCTATATATTCAACATGAATTTCCAAAATGAATAGATATCAATCGAAATCGAGTTATTGATTATACTCAAATGTCTTTGTCTGTTTACGCCTCTCGTACTGAACTAAATGGATCAATTAAACTTGAAGTAACACAATATCTTGGAAGTTTTCTAAGAAATAGAAAAATAATAATAATAATAATAAATAATAATAGTGTCTTTATTTTCCAATAGAACCAGTACAAATCATGTAACATTATGAAGATTCATAATACGATTGGGAAATAGGCGAGGATGACAGTGAATATAAAGAAACTGTTATAAAATTTAATTGGAATGTTGTCGCAGAACTGCTTCAAGACAAGTTATATAATGGTTACAATGTGATAATTAATCCATTTGCTGACATAGAATTCAGATCAGCCTGTGATGCAACAGATGTGAAGAGAAAATTTCTTCAAGAAGATGTGGAAAAGAGGAAAACTGCCTTTAGAATTGAGGAAAATATGAGATTACTGAGATATTGGAAAGAAAACAATCCGGAGGGACTCATCATGAATTATTATTTCATTTCATACAAAAAACTTGCTACTCGAAGATTAGCTTTTTTATAGTGGAAAAAGATAATTTTGGACGGCCGACTGGACATATTGAATATAGTCCCGTATTCAACAAAACCAATCAGGGTGGGTCAAAATCATATACTACGAGCAAGTGGCTAATAAAAAATACTTGCCCTGTTCGCATATTCCACAAAGTGATGGAAAAACGCCCAGGAGATATAACGTCCGACCGCTTTTTGCAAACTTCGAATTAATAGATGGAAGGATCCTGATGGTATTAGTTGGTACAAAAATTGTGGTATTGGAATGATCTCTTTATTAAAATGGACTGAAGAAACTTGTCAGAAAATGGTTTTGGATATTCAGAATAAAAAAATCAGCAATCACAGTCATACGTCTACCGCTGTTACTCACCTTGCCCAAGCTGAAGTGTCTGAACAAGACATAATAAAGATAACAGGAACAGGACACATCAGTTCCAGTTCTTTACAATCTCATTCGAACATGCAGCCAAAAAGACACTCTGAAATCCCCACCAAAACAGGAACGAGTTCAAGTTTACTCTTGTAGTAGCTCCAATGAGATGAGAAATGAGCAAACAAATTCAAAAATAGTGTTTCAGAATTGTACGTTCAATTGTAATGAATTGTAATTATCTATGTATCTGAATGAGTTGAAATAAATAATTCTAGTTCCAATTATTAATACAAAAAAAAAGTTTGGTGAAATTCTCATATAAAATAACAATGAAACGTTTAATTTATGTGTTTTGACTAGTTAGTTATCTATATTTATCAATACGAGCGATCATTATGGACAATAATGACCATTGGTATCAAAACAGTGACACGATTTTTCTTTATTTCAAATCGATATATTGTCGTCCTAAATATAATTCGTGGTATGATTAATAACCTATAATTGTTTGGAATATCAATTCATTAGCAAACTGAATGAAAGAAAACTTTTTTAGCTTTGGGATTGCAATTAATTATTATTCCAAATAAAATTTTGGTAGTAATCATACTCATATGCTCAAAATTTTCTGTTTAGTTAAGAAACTTTTTTATCATTATGGTTTTATTAAGTTGTGCTTGTCTTCTGTGCGTATATTCAGGTGATTCAAAAATCTGCCCATTCATATCGTAATTAACGATTGTCTGAAAGTATTCCAATACGAATTTTCTACGGCTTATCATGCACGCCCCTGTGGAACTCTGTTCTCAGGGAATGTCACCATCGCCCACTATTTTCCAGCAACGATTTCATGATTAATATAATCAGGTGTGCCAGCAGAAGATAGATTTTCCGCAGCGGAGGGGACGACTTTTCGAAGATAATAATACAAAAAAATAAATTGTAAATCAAAATTTGGCAATTGGACGCCATTATAAACGGGGATGTCACCTCGTGGCTCATACCATCAGTGCTTCGATATAATCGTAATAAAATGACAGTTATAATGTATCGGAAACAGGAGTTTCCAAACGGGAATTGCTGTGACAGTCGCGTGCATCCGTGTTAGAAAATCACTCACTTATTTTGAAGATTGATCTGTTGGTGCCTCATGAGAATATGCACTTTCTTTATTTATTCGATCGTCATTGTTCAGTATGTTGAAGAGTCTGACAGATTTCTGTTGAAGGCAAATTAACTGTATGAACAACACCATTGATTGAAAAGTATTTCATCGATTCTGTTACTTAATACATTCATTACTTGATCGCACCTTGTATTGAAGTTTTGGTAAGGCAAAATTTCAAGATTTTCAAGATTTATTCAAAAATTTGGGGGTTAAGTACATTGGTTTTACAGGTTTCATCTCTTAGGATATGAGTGAAGGATACCTAGACACTGAGTGCCTGTTCGGTTTCTGTATTTTTGGAGTATTACAATCAAAGTACAAAACAATGTTATTACATGTACAATACAGCGATCGTTTTTTTTTCTTTTTTTTGAATGGAAGGTGGAAGGGGTACGGAAGGCATTTCAGGAGAAAGACGAGGTTTATATGAATGTTTCCCATGATTTATTAACAAACTTCAAATAAGCGAACATGAATTGTTTGACTGCTGATTTGACCTTTTTTAATTTTTGTATGTTTCTTAGAGATGGGGTAGCATGGGGTGTTATATAATTTTGGACCAAAAAATATCAGAAATCTTTGGGTATGGCTTTTTTTATAAAGTGGAGTTTGAAGTTTTCACTGGATCTATTTCTTCTTGTTCTTTGTGTGATGAATTTATCATTGTTTGTGTAATCCATACTAACGTTCGGTATGTATATATTTGTCTTATATTAAATAATCCTATTTCGTCATATATAGTGTCTCTGTTGAAAATAGTTTACTTTTCCGTAGTATTATTTTTAATATCGTATTTTGTGTGGTTTGTAAATTATATATATGTTTATTGTAAGTCCCTCTCCATATTATTATAGAATAATTTATAACTGATTCGACTAGGGGGTTGTATAGAATCATTAGATTTTTTCGTGAAAGAATGTCTCTGAGAACATAGAACTTATGCATGAGTAGTCGCATTTTTTCTGAAATGTGTTCAGACCATCTCATATATTGATCTAGGATGACGCCTAAATATTTGATGGAATTTACTCCCTCAATTTTTGAACAATTACAGTTATTTTCCTCTTGACAACTGGGTTTGTGAATGTTAATTTGGTTTAAATTTGGTTGGTCACTGATGGTTGAAGAAAATGTGACAAATTTTGTTTTTTCCACGTTCAAACTCAATACGTTATTGCTAAGCCATATGTAAATTTTTTTCATGCTCGTTTCTGCTGTCCTAAAAACTTTTTCCCAATTGTGACCTTTGAATGGTATAATAATAGATTTATATTTATATCACCTATGAACATCTCAATGTATTTTTTGGTCAACTTTGTGTAATAAAGGGCTAAGTCATTTGCGTATGTTTGAAAGTTTATTGAAGGAAGTCGTAAGAGGCAGTGATGCCAAATTCGTAGTAATTTAGTTTCTGTTTGTGGAAAATTCTCGATGTTTGCTGATTTATTGTTTTTTACGTATATTATAACACCGTCGCATTGGTTTTGTTTTGATTCATTATAATAACAAGAGTACCACGTTTCAGAAAGAACAATTATGTTAAGTCTATCCATCTCACTCGCAATATATATTAGAAGCTCATCAAAGTTTTTTCTCAGACTACGTATGTTAAAATTATACCGATGTCTTCGCCTCCTCCTTCCCCTCTTCCCACAAAAGATTCATTCAAGTCATTATAAGTTAAAGTTTCTATTTCTTCATGATTATCTAATAGTTTCAAAAAAATCTAACATGTTTCGAAGGTACAGGTACATTTCTTCCGTTGTCCTCGTTAAACCTCGACAGTAGATAATTTTTTACCACTATTGAGTTCAAAATAGAAAAGAAATAATAGAATTGCTATCAAAGTTTATGAAGAAAAGACAAATCAATTATGTGAGAGAGAATACAAAAAAGAGGTTACCTGCCTTATTCCATAAACAGTCTTTCGAAGTCTTCTTTGCAATTTAGAATGTTTATCTTATTTTCTATGGAGACATTTTTTAGGCCAACTTTTTCTATACACTTGGAGAGTAGTGCCACTCGCTGACTTGTGAGGTCTTCTCTATTACCAATCCAGTCCCTTTTAACATTTTCTTCTGGGTATATATTGCTTGTTTGGCTTCGTAACTATTGAGATTCATGAAAATCCCTCTTGTCTTGTTTTCGTCTTTTTGTCCCACACGGTAGCATATTTCAATATCTTTACTAGAGAGTTTGTTGGTAATTTCTGAGTTGAATAGTTGGATGAGTTGTTCCCTGAGTTGTTCATTCGTGTTCTTCTTGTAGTTGAATATTCTTAGATTCATTTTTCTTGACGTTTGATCCATTAGTTCGAGCTTTTTTCCAGGAGACATTTTTCATTGTTCATTAGTTCATAATTACTTTGCAGTTTATTTATTTCCGAGTCGGATTCCTTCTTCATCTTCGAAAAATCATCTTTTAACTCTTTCAAGTCTTTTTCTAATTTCGACAATTTATCATCAATCGTTTTTATTACAGCTGCTGATATATCATTCACGATGGTGTTCACAAACGTTTCCGATTTTAGCGATTTATTTATGGCTATGTTCGATTTTTTCTATGATTTCCTTGTGAGAACCATTGTTTTTTTCCACTTCACTGTTGATCCTTGGTTTAGATCAATTGTTTTTTTTTGTACTCAGTAGTGGACAGAGAATACACTTCATTTTTGTTTAATGAGGAGCACCAGTTTAACGTGCCTACTCGCTGCTGTCCATATACGAATTGATGTGGAATAGTAAAATAAACTAATTTGTGACTAATGCGTTTAGAAGAGGAGCATTAGACAAAAAAATTGTGCTATTTCAGAACCGGTCGAAACTACTTTAACACTCTAACTTTATTACTAGATTCAGCAATTATAAATTATTTGAATATTATTTCAATCAACGATGTTGACACGAACAATGAAAAATACGGATATGAAGTGAAATTATTATTTGAGGCGAATATATTCGGGGGGAATCCCCATAGGAAGTAACTTCAATAAAACAATTCAATGAAACGAAGACATTTTTTGTACCACTTGAAGAAATAAATATTCCCACATAAGTTGCTCCTTTTTGAACTTCAGGAAGGAAAGTCGTATGAGCTTTGTTGTTTGAGAATGTAATTACGAATCGGAATGCATGATAAAATATAGGATGTTCAATAAAAAAAAATATCACTGAATGAAATATTTAGAAAACGCGTCTGTCTATTTTTTTGTCTTCAGCGTTAAGAAGGCCATTAAAAATGCCACTAGTTCACCCATTTATCCGAATCTATAGCATCAATAATGACGTAGTTGACAATGGTGTAGTCCTAATTTGGGACACTATTTATATGAGGAAAGGAGCAAAATATTCGAGAGATAATTCGTATTAACTGAAATACTGTACATTGGCGACAATACAATTGGCAATGGTAAATTGGTTATAGGTTCAACAATCCACCCAACTTCAAAATACGAATAATGAATACAGGAATATTTTTGATGAATGGAGTAAAGAAGAGAGGAATCATTGAAGATGTTTCGAAGTGTGTTGAGGGAAAAGTAGTTCATTATTCATCTCATTATGCTCTTTAGAAAGAGGGCCAAACTTGATTGAACTGATTACTCTTCTCTTTATTGAATTTAGATTAAGACAAAGTTGAAGTAATAGCTGATATAGCGGAAGCATTCATACAAATAAATATAGGTAAGATGTTTTGTTTTGGGAAAAGTTGCAGGGAAGGCATCATGAAAATTGTAAACCCGCGGATACACCCCCCAGCAACCGAAGGATAAGGTCACCCATCTGTTTTACATGGATGATCTCAAACTATATGCCTCCGGAGAAAAGGATCTTCATCAGTTCTTAAGGATGGTGCAAGGGTACACGCATGCTATCGGAATGGAGTTCGGGATCGACAAATGTGACACGGTTCATCTCAAAAGGGGACGATGCGAGGAATACGGAGAAGACGTTCAGCTCGTAGACGGAAGCATCCTACATCATCTGGATGAGGAAGAAACCTACCTAGGGGTGGAACAACGCCACACCCTAGAGGTAACTACTGTTAAAAACTCTCTCCGCGACAAGTATAAGCATAAACTTCGACAGATCTGGTCATCGGACCTGACGGGAAAATTGCCGCAACTAATATGCTTGCCGTTCCGATTCTACTCTACTCCTTTGGAGTTATGAAATAGATCCAGGATGAGCTACTCTACGTAAAAACTCGCAAACTTGCATCCTAAATCATCCATTCCATGGTTATACTTGCCCAGACAACGGGGAGGCCGTGGACTTTTGAGTGGAGTGTCTACACAACAGAATAGTACTGGATGAAGCTTGTAAAGTCATCAAGAGTTCAGATCCCCTTCTCGTCTTGGTAAGCGATCATGAAAAAGTAGGGATTGGAGCATTTCTTTCAAGGTAGCAACCCGTGCAGCTGATGAACTCGGTCTCGTATTCGACACAGAACGGACGAACCCAAACTCTGTCATCGAACAAAAAGCTCACGTCAAAGCTGCGGAGAGTGAGAGGCTCCTACAGCTACATAAGGATAAGCAAATGCATGGAGTTTTCTCCAAAAACATGAAGACCTTAGCTCATCCAGAAACCTGACCTTAGCTTTTCTCAGGCCAAGTGAGCTGAAGTCGGAAACCGAGGTATTCATAATGGCCTGCCAATATGGTGTCTTCAACACCCTCGTCTACCGTAGTCGCGTGCTGGGTATAGAGGTCCCAGGCACTAGATGCAGAGCGTGACATGGGACATTTGAGACCATAATGCATTTGCTGTCAGCCTCTTCAGCTTATGCTGTCTCAGCTTATGTCCACTGGTGATAATTTTCAATGCAACGGTCTTGATATTGGAGTAAACATGTTTATTGAAATCATAAAAACAAATTTGGAAGAGTGTTCAGAATACATAGAAATTAAAAATAAAGAGAAAATCGAAAAAAGTGGATAACTGGAAGCTTGATCAATTCTGTGAACAAAAAAAATTTTATGTATCGTAAACCACGAAAGAACCCAAACAATACAGATCTACAAGATGAGTATCGAAATTATAAAAAAATCTTAGCAAAAACAAAGAGGCCAAAACGAAATACTACAGGGATCGAATTGAGAGAAGAGGAAATAACTCCAAAACACTTTGGAAAACTGTCAATGAAATAATAACTGAACAAGAACCAATACCTATAAATATGATAAAAACAAAAAACGACGAAACAGTCAAAGATCCAATTAAAATAGCAGATAATTTCAACGATTATTTTATTTCTATAGGTGAGAAATTAGCAAATAATATAAACAGAAATGTTAATTATTCCCAAATTAAAATGTAAAAAATGTAACCATTCCATATTTCTAAAACCATCAACTGATGAGGAAATAAAAAATATTATATCCCAACTTAAAAATGAAAAAGCTCCTGGTTATGACGAAATCAGAGTAGAAACTTTAAAACTAGTGTCTAGTAGTATTTCGAAACCACTTACACATTTAATCAATATGTCATTAGAGCAGGGGTACTTTCCTACAGCCTTCAAAACAGCAATAATATCACCTATATACAGGGTTATGATAAAGTAATGCACAAAATTCATAAAACGTACAACGATCACTTTTGAAAAAAATGCAAAAACACGTCAAACTGTTTTTTTTATTCCGCATCTTTTGACATAAGTTACAAAAATAACACGTCGAAGTTGTCAAAGTTATGACGTCATCAACAAATTTTTTTAATGGGAAGTTAAGAGTTTTATTACATTATGTGATAGAGCTTGTGTTTATACACAAGGGAAAAATAGTTGCAGTAGGGCTCACATAAGAAAAACAACGAGAAAAGGGATGAAAAACGAAATATCAAAACCAATTATAAAAAGAGGTCAAACTTAAACTTATCTAGTAAGAACATGTGTTCTTATAAATTTTTTCAATTGTTTTACTAAAACAACGGTTTGTCAGTGTCAGTCGTACAATTAGTGTCACCACAGTTTTATTATTATGGCTCGTTTAACCGAAAGAGAATGGATAGAAATTCTAATGATGGTAGGTTACGGCGATCGCCTTCGAAGTCATGAAAAAGCATGTGCTTTATTTAACGCAACACATTTTGAAAGACCTCCAATTGCTAGAAGCACAGTAAGCAGAATTGTTGAAAAATTTGATGCAACGGGAAGCGTGAGGGATGCTCCAAAATCTGGACGACTAGGAATAAGCGACGATATGAAGTTAGATATTTTGCTGTCAGTAGAAGAACATCCTCACGCAACTACAACAGAAATTGCCTTACAAGAAAATGTTAGTCAGTCGTTTGTAGTAAAGATGTTAAAAAAAGAAAAACAACACCCATACAAAGTTCATCTTGTTCACGAACTCTCAGAAGATGATCCGGACAGACGTTTGGAATTTTGTGAAATCTTCATGCGGCATTGTGACGAAAATCCAAATTTTCTTAATAGTGTAGTATTTTCCGATGAGGCAACGTTTTGTCTAAGTGGTTCTGTGAATCGACACAATTCTCGCTACTGGGCTCGGGAAAATCCCTACTGGATGCAGACAAAACACACCCAGCGTCCCCAAAAAATTAATGTTTGGGTAGAAATCGTCCGGGGAAGATTTATTGGTCCTTATTACTTTCGCGGGAATTTAACAGCTGAACGATATTTGGAACATCTTCGTATGGCAGTGCTTCCGGACCTTCTTGCGGCATTTCCGGATCCAAATAATGGGGGCAACTTGGATCCCAGTATTTGGTTCCAACAAGATGGCGCACTACCACATTATGGTCATACTGTTCGAAGGTTTCTGGATAACCAGTTTGAAGGACGGTGGATTGGAAGACGTGGACCAATGGAGTGGCCACCTAGGTCACCTGATTTAACCCCCCTTTAACATTTGAAAAGTCGAAGTAGAAGACTTAATGGAAAGAATTAGACACGAAATGACTCGTATAACTCCGCAGATGATCGAAAACTCTATAAATGCGGTCAGTTAGTAAACGGGAACAATTCCTATAAGAAATAGTTTTGGTTTAATGGACTGTTTAGTAAATTGAAAAGTTATTATGAAACTTACGTTTATTTCGTTTTTTATTCATTTTCTCGTTTTTTTTGAGCCCTACTGCAACTATTTTTCCCTTTTGTACAAACACAAGCTCTATCACATAATGTGATAAAAATCTTAGCTTCCCATTAAAAAAAATTTGTTGATGACGTCATAACTTTGACAACTTTGACGTGTTATTTTTGTAACTTATGTCAAAAGATGCGGAATAAAAAAAACAGTTTGACGTGTTTTTGCATTTTTTTCAAAAGTGATCGTTGTACGTTTTATGAATTTTGTGCATTACTTTATCATAACCCTGTATAAAAGTGGACAAAAAAGTGATGTAAAAAACTATACACCGATATCATAACAAGTCTTGCTAAAATATTAGAAAGGGTCATCCAAAAGAGATTGAATACGTTCCTGGAAAAACACCAGCTGATGTCAGAATCACAATACGGCTTCAGAGAGAATGAGTCAGCTCAAGATCCGATAAAAATACTGACCCAGCAAATTTATAAGTGTTTGGATAAATCAAAACCTTCGATTGCTGTTTTCATAGACCTAAGGAAAGCCTTTGACACCGTTGACCACAATATATTGTTGACTCTCTTAGAAGATCTTGTAATAAGAGGCAACTAA
This sequence comes from Chrysolina americana, assembly GCA_958502065.1. NCBI lineage: Eukaryota > Metazoa > Arthropoda > Insecta > Coleoptera > Chrysomelidae > Chrysolina > Chrysolina americana. Next base: position 35,084,634 of record OY293410.1, on the reverse strand, counting down.
TGAACTTTTCAAGAGTTATTTACTAAACAGGAAGCAAAGGGTAAGAGTAGCTGATCATGAAAGTGGAGAGAAAACTATTCTTTGTGGTGTGCCTCAAGGGACGGTGTTAGGGCCAATCCTATTTAATATTTATTTAAACAATATTTGTTTACTGAATACCAACTCCAACATTATAAGTTTTGCTGATGACACCGTAATGTTTTGCGAAGACAACAACTGGTTTGACCTAAAACGGAAACTAGAACACGATCTAAATCAAATTATTTCGTGATTCGACTACAGACTCTTATCAATCAACTTTGATAAAACACATTATTTACGACTGAGCATTTATGAAATATCCCTTCCAAAATATGAATTGGAAATTTCTGATAGAGCGGCTATCAAACCCACAAAAAAATTAAATATCTTGGCATGTTTCTGTATAACCATCTCAGGTGGAACCACCACATGGACTACTTAGTCAAAAACTACGTTGTATACTCTAAAAATTCAGAAGAATCACAAACATGCTCAATCATTAACAGAAAATTATTCTTTATAAAAGTTTAGTGGAGTCCCATCTGAGCTATGGCATAATTAGTTGGGGTGGAGTATCCAGAACCTATCTACGACCTCTTGAGGTTGTCCAAAAAAGATTCCTACGATGCATCCTGCAGAAAAGATATGACTACCCTAGCGACCTTCTTTACTCAGAATCGGAAATATTTGATCTCAGACAGCTATATTATATGAATATTATTGTTGTACAATATAAAAATATAAATGAACTTATCACTTTCAGCCATCAATATACTACTCGTCGAAATTACATCACTAATGCACAAAAACAGTTGGCCAAAAAACTTACACTTACCTAGGGCCAAAACTATACAATCTCTTACCTGGATGCGAATCGAACTTCAATAAATTCAAGAGACAAAGTCAATTATTATACACACTCCTCGAGCAGAAATAAATAGACAAATAGAGACTTAACTGAATTACTACCCAAACATATTTGATTATTTATACCTATATACAGTGCGGTCCAAAGGTATGGAATAAATTCATTTTTAGCGTTATTATGTATTTTATGAAAAAATCCTGAAACAGGTCAATTTTTATTGGCAATTTGACAATTTACAGTATGAAAATATTACCCCCTTCTTGCACCCCCTCTGAATTATGAGCACCCCCTCAAAAATTTTAAATGAGAAGGGGGGTCGTGTGGCATCTTGTTCGAAAGGGATTTTCATTATCTGTTCAGCAATACTAAGTGTTTCATATTTGGTGCAACCATAACGAAGAAATTTTTTTATTAAAATTTAAAAATATTGACACTGTAAATGATGTATCCGTTGAAACAACCTGAAACAGGTCGATTTCTATTCTCAATTTGACAATTTATAGTATGAAAATATCACCCCCTTCTTGCACCCCTTCTGAATTATGAGCACCCCCTCAAAAAATTTGAATGAGAAAGGGGGTTGTGTTGCACCTTTTTCAAAAGGGATTTTCATTCTCTGTTCAGCAATACTGAGAAAATTTATTCTGAATATGTCAAATGTTGATAGACTGAAGGAAATAATGTAACATAATGTTTAGGAAGTATATTTCAATTTGTTTTACAGTTAAATTAAATGTTCAAAATGACCACCATTCACTTCTTGACAATAAGCAAGGCGATCTTGGAATTCTCGTAGAACATTTTGTAGGACCTCAGGGGTTATGTTGTTAATTTCTTCCGATATCCTAGTTTTTAAATCTGCAATATTGTCTGGTCTATTGAAATATACTTTTGATTTTAAATAACCCCTTAAAAAGTAATCGAGAGGAGTCAAATCGGGGGATCTAGGCGGCCATTCAATCGGTCCACGTCTGCCAATCCACCTATTGGGAAAAACTTCTGTCAAATAATCTCGAACAATACGTGTGTAATGCGGTGGAGCTCCGTCTTGTTGATACCAAATTGATCTATCTATTCCATTTGGATCATTAACATCGGGAAAAAGTCGTTTTAATGTAGGCACTAAAAAGTTCATCAAAAAACCTAGATAAACCTCACCATTAATTGTGCCTTCAAAAAAATAGGGGCCAATAATTTTGTTTTTAATGATACCAGCCCAAACGTTCACTTTTTTGGGATATTGTGTGTGAGCCTCACACATCCAATGAGGATTTTCTCTGCTCCAATATCTACAGTTTTGTCTATTAACCGTTCCATTTAAATAAAAAGTAGCTTCATCAGAAAACACAATTTTGTTTATGAACTGCAAATCTGCTTCGATTCTATCCATCATCAGTTCACAGAATTGTTGCCTTCTATCAGGGTCATCCTCATTTAACTCCTGAACCAACTGAACTTTATAAGGATGGTATTTTTCTTTATGTAAATCTCTCAATATCGATGATTTACTTACATCATTGTCGGCGGCAAGTTGTCTACTTGTCATATGCGGATTTTCCTCAATCGCTAACAGTACATCTAACTTTTTCTCCTCATCCAATGCAGCATTTCGACCTGGTTTTTGACGAGTTTTTACATGTCCAGTTTCACGGTATTTTGTTTCTATTTTGCTAACTGTAGATTGTGATACGTGTTGACCAGGGTATTTATTATTGAACATTTCACAAACTTCCGTTTGAGTTCGTGTTTTATTACCGCATCCAAGCATAATTAAAATGTCTATTCTTTGAGTTTCGGATAAATGGGCCATAGATGAATCGAATACACACAAAAATATTTTTCAATACACTGACGTCTGCCAGCAACTCACAAATATCAAAATAACAGTAGTCTACTAGATTGACATTATATTATTTATGGGTTTTGTGAATAATTTTTTGGTGTCTTCAACGACTTTTTCCTGACTTTTTTAGCAAGACAGATAAGAAAGTATAAATTGTCAATTTGAGAATAGAAATCGACCTGTTTCAGGTTTTTTCAACGGATACATCTTTTACAGTGTTAATATTTTTAAATTTTAATAAAAAAATTTCTCAGTTATGGTTGCACCAAATATGAAACACTTAGTATTGCTGAACAGATAATGAAAATCCCTTTCGAACAAGATGCCACACGACCCCCCTTCTCATTTAAAATTTTTGAGGGGGTGCTCATAATTCAGAGGGGGTGCAAGAAGGGGGTAATATTTTCATACTGTAAATTGTCAAATTGCCAATAAAAATTGACCTGTTTCAGGATTTTTTCATAAAATACATAATAACGCTAAAAATGAATTTATTCCATACCTTTGGACCGCACTGTATATATATATTTTGTAAACTTTCTCTTTCTCCTTTTCTGATAACGCGGCGCTACGAGTGTTGTACTACCACCTACGACATTCGCATAGTATTGAAGAGACACCGGTGTTGCCTTCTGATCCGAGGGATACTGAGTCCATTGTGGAGAATGAAAAGTGCCGAATCTATTGGAACTACTCATTCCCCACCCCGCGGCAAATACAAGCCAATAAGCCTCCTCCTCGACCAACAAACTAGGAAGATTTTCGTCATAGAGTTTTCGGCTCCTGGCGAAACGAACATCGAAAAGAGGAGAAAAAACGGATTAAATATCTACTCTTTGAACTCCGCAGGCTTTACCCAAACCATTCTGTCAAAATGGTGGTTCTGATCATAAGGGTACTTGGACACGGTTCTTGGTTCACTTCGTTTACTCAGGGCATATGATTCTCGGACCCAGTTATCACTCACCCCATGAATGTGTGGGGTGTTTAATGGAGTTGATTTTCTTTTATAAGTTTTTTCACAATATGCATTTGAAATGTCAGAATAAGTGCGGATCTGGCGGTCTGACCACGATAACTTTTGAATGGTTTGATGTGAAATAACGGGACAGATTTTTTTTTAATGAAACGAAATTCAAAAAATTTTTATTTAATTATCTTTTCAACGATGTGACTCATGACCTCCATGCCACTTAATTTGTTTTAATCGATGTGCCCCCCCCTCCCGCTCCATCTATCGAGCAATCACAATGTGTTTTATGTCCTCCAAATGTTTTTTTTATGTTTGTACGTCAAACCGTTCAAAAGTTAACAGGGGGGACTATTAAAAGTATATAAAAACATTGAGAAAAAAAATATCGGAATTATTTCCTGGAAACATCAATTTCGAATCTCGTATGCTTGGAGTATTGAAAGTGAAGAGGCATTTGTTTTCTTCTACGAGTGCAAAGTGCAACTTTGAAGCGTTTTTTACTCTATATTTTTCTGTCTCTTAGATATTCATACTTTGTATCATTATCGAATATCAATTTAAAAAAATATATTTTACTAGTCTTCACTTTAATAAATTGATTGATTGTAACTTATGAAAATAAGTAAAATGTGTTGAAACAATTCAGTTCAAAACCAATACGATTTGGGTACCTCTATGGATACATTTGAAACGTTTACAAACTCTGACAAGAATCGTTCAAGATGACAGAACAGAACATTCATTAATATACCTATTGCATGATCAACGATGATAATTTCGTAGGACTAAATCACAAGGAAAATTACTAGCCATATTTCTTCTTTGACGTTTAATCACATTTGAATACAAAATAGACAATACGAACCTGATTTAATTTTAGGGTTAATATCTGTAACACGGAAATAACGTCTACGTCAACTTTAATGGACTGAACATGTTAAAAATACTGCCACCGCATTACGTTTACATACGATAGGTTGATTCCGGGTGCAGTATGCTGGGCGGAACTTCTGAATTCAATTTTCAACCTTCCTTATTTAAGTTAATATTTCAGAAATGGCGCCTAGCTTGAACTTAGGAATCGAACCTTACTAATGACAAAGTATTTTGAAGTTTTCGTTCTGTTGACGATCGCAATTTATAGAAATAAGGCAGTGGTACCGCTATACAGTTCGATTATTATAACTTTACCCATGCCTCATCAATTTATGATCGAAGAAATCACACACCCTCTATCGAACATCTCTTTCTAACAACCGCTATGAGCGAAACAAAGTTCGTTAACATTTGTCTAAGCTGAGAATTACGGTATTGTGATGATGGATTATAACTCAAAACAGTGAAAAGAGATAGCCATAAAACCGACAGTCTTTTACATTTCAACTAAACTTGCCAAACATTGTATTGGTTAGCGTGTACCATCAATTAATGCGTCATTGTTTTCTGTCATTAGGGTATTATTTGTCGCCCGTTTTTCTTTGTTTTGCACTCGAATATATTATAAAAACAGTTTTTTTCAAAAGCCAAACGTCTCTTGGAATCATTACTTTCAAAGTAAGTACAATACAATGTGTTTTATTCACAAATAATCTTCAAAATTTTTAACACAACAATTATTCAGTGAGGAAACCCTATTGAGAGAGAAAATGCCTGGAACTATTCTTCACTCACAAGCACAACAATTTGTGTTGAACTTGTGCGAGTATTTTGAAAGGGAAAGAGCGGATGGTGGACCTCTTTTACCACTTTCATCTGTTCATGAGGTAACATTTAAAACCACAAAAGAAATGTCATAACTTTTCAAAATAAGAAACGAAAATAAACCCATTCCATCAACTCCAGGAAAAAGTAGACGTCGTCACAAAAAGAAAACAGCTGATTTACCTGCAGGACAAATAATGGCAGTATGAAATACGATATGTATGAAAAAAGTGAGTATACCTCCTCATTACTTGGTGAGGAAAATGAAGATAATATTGATTGTTCATTCAATGGACGTGATACTGACTAGTGAGAAAAATTTCTGAACAAATGTAACCGCCCCATTTTTATCAATCACAGCTTCATCAGGAAAGTCATTGGATTTATATATATTAGTTGAAAAGTCAAACTTTATTGTCACATCTAGTTTTCTTTTTAATTTGAAACTTCACTTGTATCTCGTTTTTGATATGCAGTTATAATAGTAGTCCTATCGTATGAATTTTGACAATCCTTGAACGATGAACTGAAAAAATGAGGAGATTGTTTCGATGTGCAAATCATCTTTGAATGTTTTACTGAAAGAGCTGGGATTTAAATTTAAAAAAGATGATAATCGAAGAGCTTTAATTGAAAATACTCATATTGTTTCACAAAGAGCATATTTTTTACGTAAATACCAAGAAAACCGAAAAAGTTTATATTCACGAAAACTGATTTTTTTAGATGAAACATGGATTTAGAAAATGAAACCAAGTCTTGGCAGGATGATAATGTCAAAAGTGTACGCAAACCCGAAGGATATGATGATGAACGATTTATTGTTGTGCATGCTGGTTCTGCGAAAGGGTTTGTTCTGTTCAAAATTTTTGACTCTAGATTATCATGGAGAAATGAATAGTACAATGTTCACCAAGTGGATCACTTCACAGTTAATTCCCAGTTTGGAAGAGCCATCTTTGATAATAATGCACAATGCACCATACCACAGTGAAATTTTGAATAAACAGCCTACCACTTCTTCAAGAAAATCGGAAATTGTTTGTTGGCTACAGTAAAATAATATTGATTTTGATGAGAAATTAACAAAACCAGAGTTATTGCAATTGGCTAAGATGAACCGAAAGGAAAACATATAATATTATACATGAAATGGTACGAGAACATGGGCATGAAGTATTAAGATTACCACCTTATCAACCAGACTTTAATGCTATTGAATTAATTTGGGCTAATTATAAGACATACTACAACAATCATATTGGCAGAGATGAATAGAGTGATGAAAAAGTATTGGGTATGTGAAATGAAGCATTAGAGAAGTGCAACACTGAATCCTGGTCAAAATGTGTAAAATACACCGAATCGCTCATTGAAAAATGGTATGAACGAGAAAAGCTCCTTTGAGATATGGTTATTGGACCCATTATTATAAACATTGGTGACAGTTCTGAATCAGAAAGTGATTAAATATGTTAATTTTGTTTTTACTTTCATAAACGGTAAATAGTTCTACATACTCGCATTACATAAATAAATGTATGAATACATTTTTTCTTAATTATGTGTGGAGTATTTCATTACCAAATATATAGTGGGTCCTTGCATCCATGCACGAATAGGTAATTGAAAAAGTTTGAATACGTCTAGAAGATTCCTTTTGTGAGTTTTAGTCATGTAAGTATATGTTTATTGTACATAAGAACAATTTCTTGTTGACAAACACAGTTGAATTATGAAATATATTAATAAATTAATAACATGTAATATCACAGCTACAAAATATTTAAAATTCTAAAGTACTAAAATACGGAAATATAGCTGACTAAAAGCAGTGCAGGCGTGTAGGTGAATACATAATGAATAATCATGGCTAAAAAAAATAAATATTTATTGAAACATTAGAATGTGTCGTCATAAAACTCTGCCATGTTTGAATGGAAACTAATTTTTTGATATACCCGTATGCAAAGGTTTTGAAAATATTGCACTCCAACCTAGTATTTTGAACAACTTTTTTCGTTAACTATCACCTAGAGAACTTGCATTAATGTGGATAAAATTTGGATGTGATGTGTGTCAAACGGCTGCGGAGGTATGGATAAAACAACTTCCTTGTATGAGTTTGACTGAAATTAGAATATAGTAGAGAGGTCAAAAGATTCTAGTAAACTCACTGCCTGCATGTTTTATTATCCCATCAAACCCGGTGTCACTGGATTCGTAATAATTAGAAAACACCGTGTGCTAGGAATCGCACGTTAAAAGGTAAGACCTCGTTTATCCCTGGCTCGCACAAGTTTCGACTACTGAGGGCTGCCGTTCGTAAGGGGACGACAGCTGATTAACGGAAATAACAGATTCATTCCTTTTCGCCTTTGTATCTCCAGCAATATTTTTTAAATTTGGAACTTGAATATGCTCACTGAACGACACTTTTTGACATATTTGAAAAATAAAGGAAAAAAGGAAAGGAGAAAAGGAAGGTGTATCCATGAGTGTGTCACACGGTATTCTGTTGGAACTAAAAAATCACTCTCATTTTCGGTGGTTCGCCATTTCCATGAATTTGAAAATGTTAACTCAGTAATTCATTATCCTATCTTATTACCTACACGTTGTAATTTTATCGGGATATTAGCCACGGCATTCTACATTTAGGTGTAATTTGGCCCAAACGTCTCGACTTATTTCATATGCATAACTTGATGACGCACGGGTAAAGTTATAATAATCGAACTTTATTTTAATCGATCTGAAATAGTATTAGCACCGGCTGTGAATTAATTGACAGAAAAAGATTGCTTACCTCGTCATCTGAAAGGAACTAGTTATTTACATCTGAAGTTGAGATGTGATACAGAACTGATTTTAAATGGATTCGTCGAATCAGATTAGGCAGTCAATTAGGCAGTAATTTTCCTCAGAGACAATCCTGGTAGGCGAACTATGTAATAAAATGCGGTGACACCGTCTTCAATGGAAGCTGAGTACATATCAGAAGCCGTACCTAGTCATGATTTCATAGTATGGTTGAAGCGAGTCATTATTAATTTTGTGTTTGAATGTAGAAATGCGATCAATTTGTTTGAGGATATTCAAAGTTGTATCAGGTTAGCTGGAGATGAAAAATCATCTCCAAGAACCAAAACATATTAAATATATCAATAATGGAATCATAATCCCACATAATTGACGATGGATAGAAGAAAACTGTTTCTAATAAAATATTCGAACTTCATGAAACTATAAAGAAGACATTGTTCAGGAACTATCTGTCATATTTGTATGTATCACATCAAGTATCAATTGACCGGGAGATGATGACACAAAATAAATCCCAACAAAATTACAGCCTTTGGTCAACATTTGAGGTTTAACAACTACAACTTTAGTCCAAATAGGAATTCAAAAATTTTCTAAAAATGTCAATAGATTAGATACTCAAGTTAATTTAAACAGAGCTTACATTCCTCTTCATAGACGTTTAAAATAAAATAAAAATCTTTTTATAAAGTTAAATTATTTACTTATTTGATTACTCCTAAATTTTTTCTCGATGATGATATTACTTGAACCCCCCTTTTGCTGTCTGCTTGGTTCCCTCCCTCTCGACTTTCCGTTCAATTCTCAGAACATAAACTATTGCTTTCATTTTGAAACACTTTTCCGTTTGTATTGCCTTTTGGTTTTGGGCTACCTTCTTGGCGCTTTGGGATTGGGAAGGTTCTCATTAGACTTGTCCCATGATCCTTAGCATAGAATTGGTTTCACAAACTCACGAGAGACAACTATAAATAGATTTACAGATCAATTTTTGGAAAATTTCATATAAAAAATAAATAAATTTCTGGTATGGGTTCATCATATTGGTTGCCATATTTGTTACTTTTGAGATTGGAAAAGTTCTCATCAGACTTATCTCAAGATTTTATGTTCTAATCCGGTTCCCAAGTATGCTGAACAAATATTAATAATATCAAGGTATCATGTTTTCTTTGGTAAACTTAGAGCTGACGTTGAAAAAGGATTTTTAAGTCCTCATTAGACTATAAAAGTTTCTGTAACTTTGGTTCTGTCACCTTGAAACATTTTCACGATTAAATCACAAAATTTGACTAATTTGTCATTTATCAATGTCAAAACATATATCATTATTTCTACAGGTCATGTTCTATGCCATAACTTCATTGTCATCGTTAACTTTTGATACAATGTCAATTTTCATTCATTTAGTTGAACAGTAGACTCAGCTTCAGCAGACATGTGTTACTCTGCCTGTTGAAACTTCCTTAAAAATAAAATTTGATTAATTTGTCATTTAACAGTTTTCAAAACACAGATCAGTTCTAGTAGTTCATGTTCTAAGCCAAACGTCATTGTCATTGTCAACTTTTGACACAATGTCAATTTCACTAATTTTTCATTTAGTTTGACAGTAGACTACGCTTCAGCAGACATGTGTTACTCTGCCTGTTGAAATTTTTATCCAGTTTAATCCTGGAATAAGGATTTTTTTAAATGTTATTCATATGATGTCCTGCTTTTAAATTTGTTTTAAATATTTACACGGTCCTCTGGACACATGATATTTTTATGGTCTGGCTCTTGTACACCTGACGAGTAAGTTATTTTTTAATTTTTCAAAATTCTCGTTTTCAAAATTTCTTAATTTCAATTCAATGTCACTTACAGGTACGCACTGATGATGACTTTATAGTCGAAAGCGCCTTGCTATGATTTTATAAATAAATTTCTGCACGAAATACAAACCTTTTCCTCAACCAATTACATTGGAACGTGCACACAGCCTGATAATTTTCACAAAATATTAGGTCATTTGTACCAATATGGCGGTTCTACAGGGGGTCTAATAACGGAATGACAAAAAAAAAATGATGGACATAGCGCTGGTACCGGCGGCTCAATCGCGTGGGCGTTAATCGAACGTATCTGATTAATGATGAGTGACGTACGCTTTGTTCCACAAAAATACTTGTATTTTCTGAGAGTCCATAAAAAAGTAGGCAGTAGCGTAATGTCATACTTCTCCGGTGTGATTTACAGCCCGCCATACCGACACGAATACATTAATTAAAAAAAAAACAATTCAACCATTTGTACCAGGCAAATTTTTGCGCAGGTAATCATCGTCAAGTAGCCATTCACGGAAATCACCTTGCCGTACGTTTCCGATGGTTCCCAATGGCCGCCATACCACCGCAAAGGAGTAAATTTTTTTTTGCTCAACGATTTGTACCAGTATTGCATTTGGATTTTTGGAAAGTATTCGATAAAATTTGACCGTTATTATATTTCCCATACGTCTAGTAGGGGGAAGAAGTGCTGCTATACTTGAAAAACTTATTTATTCGACACGTTTGGAAAATACTACTGTAAATTACGTAAAATAATTTTTTACATCATGGAATCATTGTATTCTGTTCGTTTGGATTAATTCTACCTAAAAAAAATAATTCCAGATTGTAACCATGGGGCGGACGACTGCCAAGAAGTAAAAAAAATAAAATTTTGACGATTTGTACCAGTATGACATTTGGATTTTTGGAAATTAAATGATACAATGTGACCATTAGTACACATTAGTAGACCACGACATATTGCTAAATAATTTCTTTAGGTTAGGATTTTCATTCGAAATGCTAGAACTATGCGCGTCTTATTTGAACAATATGTGGTATTTAAGGGGGGTTATACAGAAAAATGTATCTTATCTTAACTTGGTGCATTTTTTTTTCTATGCTTGATAAACACATTGCCAAATTGTATAAGATCATCCGAATGTCTGATTTTCGCAGATAATTTCAAATTATATAGAAAGATTAATGAAATCGATGATTGTCATATTCTACAAAAAGATCTGGAAGCAGTAGCAACCTGGTCGGAAAATAACAACTAAATTTATGAAAATGTACAATAGTAGAGACATTGACATAGTGAAACAATATATAAAAAGTTCATGTCCTCAGTTTATTGAATTTATATGTAAGTCATTCCACTTTATGTTCTTGCTGAAGTTTCTATCAGTAGTATAGCAAAATGGCAACAGAATGGGAGGTAACATATTTTATCAACGTTAACAGTTAATAACTTTTTATACAACCAATAAATCATAAGAGAAAATTCCGTTTCAGATTTAATTTTTAAAGAATTCCGATTTTTTGTCGTTTTACCTGCGACCAAAGGGTTGCACAACCTTGCACTTGGCTACACCGCACTGATGTTGACCAACAGTCTGAAACACGTGTCTACCGGAGGGATCAGTATAATAAATGTTTCCTTTCTGTTATAAAAAAGATTTTGTTGTGATATGGCGTATGGTGTGAAATAGGTATAGATTTTTTTTCATACCTGGAAATTGAGTTGTTATGAGTTGTTATGATACTCTAACAATAAATGTAGATGTTTTGGTTGGTTTCCGGGTTTTGCGTATTCAGTCAAAGTTTATTAAATGTTACAAATGAAATAAAAGAATAAATCAAGAAGTTTGATATAAAACGAGAATGATGACGAGAAGTAAATTTTTTAATGGAATGAATTAAAATTCAAAATTTCCAGAATGCAATGTCAAGAAATCAACAGAAAATGGAAATTCAAATCAATAATTTGAATAAGTATTGGTTTAAAAAGTTCCATATGAAGTTGTATAGAAGACTGAGATAGCTATCCAGAGGAATATAAAATATGACAATTGGTGAATAAAAAAAGTGGGTGAAGAAAAAAAGAAAAAATTCAACAAGCCAAGAGAATTAAGAAAATGTATTGCGGAGTGAAAATTGAAAAGTAAAAAATTCAAAAGCACCCTATATAAGAAGATACAAAGATAAAACGATATAAAATCAAGAAAACTTCCTTGGAAATATTTCAACTACAAGAGAAACTAATGAATTCAAGGACAAGGTGACCTTTCATACATCTCTATATTGAAACTAGGTTCTCGAAAACTTGTGTAGGTACTATTTCTAACACATATAAATAACTTTTTCGAATGCAAGTTTTATTTTGTATTTATCCACAAAGACGATTGATTTGTGCGATAAACAAACATAGTTCTGTTTTATTCCATGAACAATATCAAAACGATCTTTGTAATAATTTTTTTAACTTTTGAATAGAATGATTTGATGGCATATTTCATGTCACAAGAAAATAATTTTTCATTTCCTTGTTTTAGTTTGAGCTATTTATCTTCTACCTAGTAGAGGTTACTAAATAATATATATAATATATAGTGTATTGGATTTGTTTTTTTTTTAAACAAATCATGTGGAGTTTTTATTGAAAGAGAAAGAGAGGGACAATTTGAGTATCAATTTCATTCAATTTCATTATTACAATATTGAATTTGAATGTGATAGAAGGCCCAACACTGCCACCCTGAATGAGTTTGGAAACTAAAAGACAAAAGATAGAAAAACTGCAAAGTAAGGTATAAGTATCAAAACCAAGCAAATCTAAATCAAACTGAAATTAAAAATTCTATGCAACATTTTATCATCGCACAGACTCAAACCATTACAATTTATATTTGTATATTTAATAGTATTGGTCCCTGCAAGGTACCTTGAGGAACACCACAGTCGATCTCCATTTCACCACTCAATACATCATCAATTTAGAATCTCTGGCGTCTTTCTGTCAGATAACTTTCAAATTATTTCAAAATATCGCTCTGCATTCCAATATCCTCTAAAGGCTGTAGGAGAAGACGATGACTGGCCGTTTCAAAAGCTTTCGATAATTTTATGAATATTAACAGAAATGTATGATTTATACGATTCTCTGGAACAAAGTTATTTTTTACATGTGTTCTTACTCGGGGAATTTTCGGATTGTACGTTTGATACGTTTATAGCTTTATTCTTCCACCATGTACCATATTATTCCAATATTATCCCTACAGAAAGCTTCGCATTTCTCCCCTCATATGCATTAGTTCGATTTACATTCCGTAATATGAGAATTCGCCACGAAAAAGTCAACAGTGAGCAGGAAATCTCTTTCTGTAGCAGGCCATGATCGATGAGAGAAACAAACGAGTCGCGAATGTCGCTGGCAAGTGACCAGTAGCCAAAATACTGTAATTCCCTACATGATAGATACTGACCGAGTAGAGCGGGCCGCTTATTTATCGTGGGTTTGGTTCGCCAAATAACACCGAAGTTTGAATTGGTCGACTGCAAAAGACGCCTATTAGCTAGATGGAGCGTAACTGTAGGAATTGCTGAATTTCTAACATAAATTGAATTTTCACTAGAGTGCACCCTGGTATGGACACTTATACTTTCGATTTGTTCGTTTAATCAAATTGGATTGATAGAGATGACTTTATTGTATCCTACCTTATTGTTTATACAGTTCCCGATAGCTTATAACTGAGCTGTTGAACATAAATATCATAATACGAAAGCCTATAAGTACAATTGTGGTGAATAAATAATATGGTTATAGCCTGAATTGAATTTTTGATATATTCATCTACAAAACGCATGGATTTCCTATCGTGATGATATTTTCAACTTGATGGGATATTAGAATCCCAATTTTCTGTCATTAACATTATCGGAAATCGGAAACCATACATCAAAGATTTGAGATCCGTTTTTATAATGGAATTTCAATTGTATTTTCAGTCGAATCATGAGTAGAATTTCCAGATTATCCCTCCATTAGCCCGAAATAAATACTTAGATCTTAGATGGGATATGACCTACCCAATTTTCAAAATGTGAGAGATTATTCAACAAAAAATGTTTTTTGGAACTTATATAATGTCCTATGTTCCGTTATGTAAGGTTATAGTATATTACGTAACAAGAGTTGTAAATAACCCATTGCGCACGAAATGAAAAAGCGGCGAGTGCATAAATTTCATGAGTGCGTAATGGGCTTACAACTCGTGTAACGTACTATACTTTTTCTACGCCCATTCATTTTTTTTCCATTAAATAAAATAAATCGCAACTATCACTACTACCAGACATATTCGTAGATAAAGTTGAGAAAATGTTCGGATACAATTATATTTTGTTCAAGAAATTGACAATATAAATGACATGACATTTATTTTCATAGCATGCTACTTAAGAAAACGTGTCCTATTTTTGAAGAAATTGCATAACGTGCTGTCTACATTTAGGGGCATCACTCTTTCAATCCTAAATACAGTGTGTCCCAGCTAAAACTTGTCACCCCCCTACTATCCGAACTCATGAAAAAAATTGAAAATCGCTCAGACCCGTCGATTTTTATTTCATGGGGAAACACTTTCACCAAATACACCATCATTGTGTTGTCAACCCCCTCAACCCCAGCACCCCCTACTTCAGAATTTTCAATGGGACTACTATACTTGTGATACATCATTTTGAAGGGAATTCAATCCCAAATACATCGGTGTACTGAAATTGAGGATCGATCAAGTGTTGTTGAAGTTTTCATGAAAACTAAGTTTTATCCAGATATTTTAATTTTCCATTTTTTTCATGAGTTCGGATATTAGGGGGGTGACAAGTTTTAGCTGGGACACACTGTATATATCGCTAATGCTAAAAGTTTTTATGTTTTTTAATTGACCAAATTTGTGTAAATAGACCAAATAAAGTCTTACGTGAATAAAAATTTTATTGTAATTTAATTAAACCAAGAAGTTTAAGTTTTCTTGTCAAAACGCACGTGTATGTTATGAGATCTCATTACGTGCATGTTATTGTTAAATGTCATTTACAAGGAATGTTGACAGTGGTATTTTTGACGTTTACAGACATGGGCGTAAAAAAGTAACAATAAAAAACTGAATTTATTTTGTAGGAATTATACATATTCCGTTAAACAAAAACACATACTCTTCTTATTTGACATAGAATCCAATAAAGAATATCTAGATATTGTCAGTGGATATTGTTTTATGTCGTTAATCAACATATACAAGAATCTGAAATGGATGTAGATACTTCATTGATCACAAATTCGTTAAAAATGGGATTGGCGGTCAATATAAATCATTCGTATACAACAGCCAAATCAATCATAAAAAACAAAGGAATATTCGGAAGTACGAAACTTGGGATGATAATCAGACCTATGCTGTATCACTTCCGTTAAAAATGACGTCACCGTTATTCGCCATTTCCGTTATTTTGCTATGATTGGTAATAGCAAAACAACGGAAATGGCGAATAACGGTGACGTTATTCTTAACGGAAGTGATACAGCCTAGAGCTGAATATATACCTACAATTCCACTGATTTAGATATATACTAGCACATATTATAATAAAAGAATTGTAATGAATTAAAAAAAGTGAGAAAACAACTGCATAATTTCAACACTAGTCAGGTCAGTACAAGCAATATACAAGCTTCATGCAAAATATCAGCTTGATCCAACTATAGTTTTATTGGAACGTGAATATGAATTCTATAAAAATAAATTCAACCAGATAATTAACTCGGCAACAATAAATTATTGGAAAATTTATGAAATTCGTAATGACTCAAAACTTCTTCAGGACACTGTAAAGCAATACACGATTAAGAAAAGAAAATACTCCAATCAGCTAAATCATCCTTAATGACAATATCATTAATGATCAAAACGATATTGGTACAATATTATGAAAATATTGGCAAAATATTCAAATGCAATATTAGCGAGAAAAAAAAATTGTGAACATTCGGCGAGATTGGTCCAATATCTCTTGTGTAATATTGCCAAAATATTCTGAAAACAATATTAGCCTCGAAATATTCAGCGATATTGGTACACTTATATTGGGATAATATTGGTACAATATCATGGAAATATTGGCAAAATATTAAAAAGTAATATTGGCGAGAAAAAATGTGATCATTTGGCAATATTGGTCCAAATTTGTTTGGACATTATAAAAATAATATTGGTGGGATATTCTGAAGTAATATTGATACATTATCATTTAGATATATTGGTAGAATATTGAAAATAAACTATTTCATGAAAATGTTTAAAGACTCGGAACTTCTACAATTACAGTTCTCCTTCAAAAAAGAAGTCAACAGAGTCTGCATTTTGGTCGTCATAACCACTGAGTGAACTGTCTCAAAAACAAGTTGTGAAAAGTACTTCATATATTTCCCTAGGTTTCAGTTTATGTTTCATATCTAGAGCCCTCTAGCGGTTTGTTACACAGGTTTTATTATAATTATTCATTTCAATATTGTTTTTAGAATATATGACCAATAGTCAAATTAAAATATTGGCAATAGAATTTCTTTGTTATATTGTATCAATATAATTAATTCAATATTGGCATGACATTTTCGTTTAACATTTTATCAAAAGTGATCATGATTATTTGTAATATTCAACCAATGTTCTATCAAACTAGGATATACAATATTGTAAGCCATTTGTTGCATATTGGAAGAAATATTATATAAAACAAAATTTATTTGAATCCGACTGATGACATTGAAGTTGAAGCTGTCCTCAACGAGCTGAAATCGGAAAAATGGCCTGGACTGGAATGAAAAAAAATACTGTAATGTTCTGAAGATAGCTTCGGATTATATATAGAAAAAACTGTCTAGTGTTATAATCATTAATAGACTGTTCGTAACTGGTTACTACCTAATAGCTTGAAAACAGAAATTATCAAAACAATAGCGATATTATAAAAGGTATCAAAGAAATTATATTTGATCCACTTACGTTGCTCTTAAATTCTTGTATAACATCGTGTTGTTTTCCAGGTGACTATTTTGAATCGGCAAAAGATTTGTCGTTTCCGTTTCCATTATTCCGGTTTCAGGCAAACATTTTTAAATCATCTTGAAAAGCAGATTAGTTAATCATTTCGTACAAAATGATATTTTTGACAAAATTAAATTGGAATTTAGAAGTAACAGATCAACAGTTGACGCCGTTGAAAAAGTGATTAATCTTGTTGTTGAATGTAGCTTTAACCCTCTGCGACCTATCCAAAGCTTTTGATTATGTCTTTCTTTCTTTACTTCTCGTGAAAATGGAATACTGTGAGGAGAGAGGACTACCTCTTGACCTATTTAGATTAAATTTGAGTAACAGATTTCAATCGGTACTCATGAATTATAAATTCTCACCCAATAAAATGGTCAAACATAACGTTCCTTAAGGATCCGTTTCAGGGCCTGTTCATTTTCTGATTTTAGCCAGTGCGTACCTATTACCATACGAATGCGTTCTTTTTGCAAACGATACAACCATCTTAACATCTGAGGAACAATAAATAACATAACAGAGAAGAAGAGTGATGCTTCGGACCATACTTCTAGATGATTCACAGCCAACAAACTGAAACTGAACGGAGACAAAATATAGGAAATTAATGATTCAACATTGCTGATAACAGCCGAAATGCTAAAGTACACTAAATAATTAATTATGGGCTACTATAACGGAGAAAATCTCATTCTGTAAGAGTATTGTTATTACAAAAAAGGACATTATAAATAATATTGAATGCTGACTTCAACGAACATTGCAAGCCTTCATTTATAAATTTTGAAGTATCACCTTTACTTTCGTTGTTAATATATTATACTTTTTCAGAAGTACATTAAAAGAAATCTGAATTCACTGCATATTTGGATGTCTATGATTATACAACACGACATTATGCTCATACCTCCTCAGAGAAATTAATTGAATGCCAGTTTGTGTAATCATTCACCAGATCATTATAAGTTGCTAAACTTCTATTCATTCAAAATGAAAATTAAGTCACTATTTCCTGAAAGTTGCTTCTGTAGCACTGAAGAATATATGAATTCGAATTTTTTCTTATGTTATACATTTTCAACTACTAGCTATATTATTTGATATTATGTAAGTTGTGACTAAATTGTCAGTCATATATTTAAATATTTCTGTTGTATTCGTCTCTGTGCCATTTTTATTGATATGTTATTATTCACCTGACTTGCAACAAACAAACGAACATACGATGTTGTCAAATGAAATCTACCTTTCTCTCTATCTAGTCAAATTATTGCTTAATTATCAGTTTCTTCTGGATATTGATTGATAGGTATTCACCAAAAGCGATATTTTTTCCAGTTGTATTATTGATTACGTTAATTCTATTATTCATTTCATTCGCTTTGTTATTTTTTGAGCAGAGAATATTGAAAGAAGGGTTATTTATCAATGAGAATGTAGGTTATTGATGAATTAGGACAAAAAAAGTACAATGACACTTTAACTAGTTTTTTATTTTTTGAATATATAGGTAACTGTTTTGACATATAGGTAACTTTTCAATAAACCGTACCACGTAGTTTGGATATCAAATACTCATTTTTCTTCTGAATTTTTATGAAAATTAACAACGAAATACAGTTCATTATTTCAACTCTAACTAATTGATTGCTTCTTGGTTGCTGATTCCTGAAAATGTACAAATTTATTCTATATTTATTCACTTCAGCATTGAGTCAAATTTATGTTCCTTAGGTTGACTAATTTATCCATACCTATCACATTCTAGCTCGAAAATAAGCCCTGGCCCTTATTCCATCAAATTAGAGTATACCGTTGAAAGGTGTCTCAGGTGCAAAACTGAGTTCAAAGTGCTAGTAAACACCTAAAATAGACGTTAGACACACCATTTGTTCGGAATTCAACTGGCAATTACAGCGATCATTGGATTGATGACGATTTATGGCTCGGCATTGGCTGTGAACGCCATATGTGACCGGCGACGACCGTAGACGCATTACAAATACCAGTTTTACAATATTTTATATTGTTATGTTTATGTTGAACGAACAGATATATCTGTCTTCTCCGGGATTCTTCAGGTAGTGAATTTAATGTCAGAAATTGAACAGCACCATTCCCATGTAATGCTAATATTCTCATTATTCCTTCTGGAATTCAGGGATTTTGAAATTTATCATAACTCAATTAAAAAAATAGGTCCTATCAGCATCTTACAGGATTTCTTCATTATAAGTGAACTGTGTATGAGTATTTTATTCATTATTAATATTTTTTTCCCTTCAGGAATATCCCAGTCAGGCCCTGTCTCCGGAGTTCCGAAACTACCAGAGGGCATTCTGGTGTGTCTTTAACCCTAGTAACCACCCTCAACGTCCGTGGGGTGAGTGATTACTGATGGGTCCTAGAATCATGTGCCCTGAGTTGGCGGAGTGAACCAAGAATTACGGTCTTCTGCTTTTGTCCGGCTAAGATTTCTGCCATATTACGACAAGCCAATTTGATTTTTGAGTTTGAGAGCAGTATACCCTTCATTCCACCAAGGACCCCTATTATCAGAACCACCACCTTAACAGAATGGTTTGGGTATAGGCCTGCGGAGTTCAAAGAATGGATCTCGATATTTAGTCCGTTTTTTCTCCTTTTTTCGGACGATGTTCGTTCCGCCAAGAGCTGAGTACTCAATGACGAAAATCTTCCTACTTTGATGGTCGAGAAGGACTACATCACGCTTATTGGCTTGTATTAGCCTGAGGGTGGGAAATAAGTAGTTCCAATAGATTCGGCACTTCTCATTCTCCACAACGGATTCAATATCCCCCTGAGCATAAAGCAACATTGGTGTCTCGTCTACAGCGTACGAGTGTTTTACTAGTAAAACACTCGTATGTCTGTGGCTATAGGCTGAAATCGCATAAGCTGGACAGGCTAACAGCAAATGCATTATGGTCTCAACTGTCCTACGACACGCTCTGCATCTAGCGTCAGGGACCTCTATACCCATCACGCGACTACGGTGGACGAGCTTGTTGAATTTACCATCCTAGCAGGCCATTATGAATCCCTCTGTTTCCGACTTCAGTCCACTTGACCTGAGAAAAGCAAATGTCAGGTTTCTGGATAAGCCAAGGTTCTCAATGTTCTTAAAGAAGACCTCATGCATTGGCTTATCCTTAAGCAGCTGTAGGACTCTCACACTCCGCAGCTCTGACGTGGGATTTCTGCTGAACGGGTTCCAACTCGGTGACAGAATTTGGGTTCGTCCGTTCAGAGTCGAGTACGAGACCGAGTTCATTGGCTACATGGGTTGCTGACTTGAAAAGAAATTCTACAATCCCTGCTTTTTCATGATCATACCAAGCAGAGAACTCCTCATGACTTTACAGGCTCCATGCAGCACCATTCTGTTGTGCAGACACTCAAAACTCCACGACCTCCCCGTTGTCCGGGGAAGTATAACTGTGGAACGGACGATTTAGTATGCAATCTCCTATGAAGATGCATGATGTGAGTTTTGACATCAAGTTGTCGCAGCTCTTCCTGAGTCCATTTTATTACTCCAAAGAAGTAAAGTAGAATCTGAACAGCAAGCATATTAGTTGCAGCAACTTTGTTCTTCTCGGACAGTTCTTATGACCAGATCTGTCGGAGTTTATGCTGATACTTGTCGCAGAGAGAGTTTTTGACAGTAGTAGTTACATCTTGGGTGTGGCGTTATTTCACCTCTAGGTAGGTATACGTCTCTCTGGCATCCAGATGAAGTAGGATATTTCCCTCTACGAGCTGAACGTCCTCTCCGTATACCTCGCATCGTCCTCTTTTAAGATGAACAGTGGCACATTTGTCGATCCCAAACTCCATTCCGATAGCATGCGTGTACTCTTGCACCACCCTTAAGGACTGATGAAGATCATGAAGATCCTTTTCTCCGGAGGCATAAAGTTTAATGTCATCCATGTAAAATAGATGGGTGACTTTATGCTGGGGGTACTGCATTTGTATCCTCGGGTTTTCCGTAGAGCTACGGATAATGGCAGTAGTGAAATGTAGAAAAAACACGCCCCTTTCTAAAGATAACCTGCTCTGTTTGGACTCCCACTTGACCAGTCCCACAGAGCGGCATCAGCTGTTCAATGCATCTCACTATTTGATAGGGTACCGCAAGGCAACTGAGCATGATGAGTTCATGCAATGTTGTATCAAACGCCTTGCGATAATCGATCCAGGCCATTGAAAGTTTACGCTTATACTACCAGGAGTCCTTTGGTTTCTCAAATTGCACCCCCATGTTTATTCTTGTTCAACTTACAAGTCCTTTTCAATTCCTCATTCATGAAAAGACAAATGAGACAACAATTTATCAGTATATCAAAATTTCACTATAAAAGTTGTTCAAGATGTCCACTATCACTTGCCACACATACATCAAATCGCTGAATCAGCACGTGAATAAAGAAATATATTTACGAAATACGGGTGTAACAAGTCTGTGTAATTTTTTGTGTTAAATTTATTGTATTGATTGGTTGAATTTTGAAAACATAGGAAGAAGTATAGTGGCGTCCGATTTACAGAACGTGCAGGCTATAGAACAGGCCACTATTTTTCACTTTCACAAATTTAGCGTGCGGGAAAATAACACTTCCCAAACTGGAGTGCGTGCTGTACCGGGTGAATCGTATGTTTGTGAAAAATAATATTTCATATTGAACATAAATATCACGACTGACAACAGCTTGGGATCGATATACCGTAAGAATGAAATAAAGCACAAAAAGCTCGTAACATTTTAATTTTTTTCCATCAACGTCATCTTCACAAGGTGAGTTAATTAATTCAGTAAAATAACTGCATACTTACTAACTGATTAATACAATTATCACGCTAGAACAACATACTATAATATAATAATAATAATAATAATAATAATAATAATAATAATAATAATAATAATAATAATAATAATAATACGGAGAGGACGTTCAGCTCGTAGACGGAAGCATCCTACATCATCTGGATGCCGGAGAGACGTATACCTACCTAGGGGTGGAACAACGCCACACCCAAGAGGTAGCTACTGTCAAAAGCTCTCTCCGCGGCAAGTATCAGCACAAACTCCGACAGATCTGGTCTTCAGAACTGTCGGGGAAGAACAAAGTTGCTGCAACTAATATGCTTGCCGTTCCGATTCTACTTTACTCCTTTGGAGTAATGAAATGGACTCAGGAAGAGCTGCGACAACTTGACGTAAAAACTCGCAAAATGATGCATCTTCATAGAAGCTTGCATCCTAAATCGTCTGTTCCACGGTTATACTTCCCCAGACAACGGGGAGGCCGTGGACTTTTGAGTTTGGAGTGTCTACATAACAGAATGGTACTGGATGGAGCCTGTAAAGTCATCAGGAGTTCAGATCCCCTTCTCTGCTTGGTATGTGATCATGAAAAGGCAGGGATTGGAGCATTTCTTTTCAAGGCAGCAACCCGTGCAGCCGATGAACTCGACCTCGTATTCGACACTGAACGGACAAACCCAAACTCTATCACCGAGTTGGAACCCGTTCAGCAAAAAGCCCACGTAAAAGCTGCGGAGTGTGAGAGGCTCCTGCAGCTACATAAGGATAAGCCGATGCATGGGGTCTTCTTCAAGAACATTGAAGACCTAGGCTTATCCAGAGACCTGACCTTCTCGTTTCTCAGGTCAAGTGGGCTGAAGTCGGAGACCGAGGGATTCATAATGGCCTGCCAGGATGGTGTCTTCAACACTCTCGTCTACCGCAGTCGCGTGATGGGTATAGAGGTCCCTGACACTAGATGCAGAGCGTGTCGTGGGGCAGCTGAGACCATAATGCATTTGCTGTCAGCTTGTCCAGCTTATGCGGTCTCAGCCTATATCCACAGACATAACGCGGCCCTACGAGTGTTGTACTACCATCTACGACACTCGTACGGTGTAGACGAGACACCAGTGTTGCCTTATGCTCCGGGGGATATTGAGTCCGTGGTGGTGAATGATAAGTGCCGAATCTATTGGAACTATTCATTCCCCACCCTCAGGCAAATACATGCCAATAAGCCTGATGTAGTACTCCTCGACCATCAAAGTAGGACGATTTTCGTCATTGAGTTTTCAGCTCCTGGCGAAACGAACATCGTCCGAAAAGAGGAGGAAAAACGGACTAAATATCGAGATCTTCTCTTTGAACTCCGCAGGCTTTACCCAAACCATTCTGTCAAGATGGTGGTTCTGATAATAGGGGTCCTTGGTGGAATGATGGACACACTGCTCTCAAACTTAAAAATCATACCGGCTTGCCGTGACATGGCAGAAATCCTAGCCGGGCGAATGCAGAAGGCCGTAATTCTTGGTTCACTCCGCCTACTCAGGGCACATGATTCTCGGAC